>CAUYQU010067678.1:0-20655 GCA_963574635.1 Cheracebus regulus | reverse complement strand
AAGGAGAAAGAAAATCCTTTATGGACAAGCAATTGCTCAGAGATTTCGTCACCACCAGGCCTGCCTTACAAGAGCTCCTGAAAGAAGCACTAAACAAGGAAAGGAACAACCAGTACCAGTCACTCCAAAAATGTACCAAATGGTAAAGAGCATCGACACAATGAAGAAAATATGTCAACTAAAGTGTAAAACATCCAGCTAGCATCAAAATGGCAGGATCAAATTCACACATAACAGTATTAACCTTAAATGTAAATGGACTAAATGCCCCAATCAAAAGACACAGATTGGCAAATTGGATAAAAAGCCAAAACCCATCAGTGTGCTGTATTCAGGAAACACATCTCACATACAAGGACACACATAGGCTAAAAACAAAGGGATGGAGGAAGATTTATCAAGCAAATGTAGAGCAAAAAAAAGCAGGAGTTGAATCCTAGTCTCTGATAAAATGGACTTTAAACCAACAAAGATCAAAAGAGACAGAGAAGAGCATTACATAATGGTAAAAGGATCAATGCATCAAGAAGAACTAAAGATCCTAAATATATACACACTCAATACAGGAGCACCCTGATACATAAAGCAAGTTCTTATGACCTACAAAGAGACTTAGACTCCCACACAATAATAGTGGGAGACTTTAACACTCCACTGTCAATATTAGACAGATTGATGAGACACAAAATTAATAAGGATATCCAGGACTTGAACTCAGATCTGGACCAAGCAGACCTAATAGACATCTACAGAAATCTCCATCCCAAATGCACCGAATATACATTCTTCTCAGCACTGCATGGTACCTACTCTAAAATTGGCCACATAATTGGAAGTAAATCATTCCTCAGCAAATACAAAAGAACGGAAATCATAACAAACTCTCTCAGACTACAGTGCAATCAAATTAGAATTCAGAATTCAGAAAGTAACTCAGAACCACACAACCTCATGGAAACTGAACAACTGGTTCCTGAATGTCGACTGAATAAACAATGAAATGAAGGCAGAAATAAAGATGTTCTTTGAAACCAATGAGAACAAAGACACAATGTACCAGAATCTCTGGGACACATTTAAAGCACTGTCTAGAGTTATAGCAATAAATGCCCACCAGAGAAACAAGGAAAGATCTAAAATTGACACCCTATCATCAAAATTGAAAGAGTTACTGGAGCAAGATTTAAAAAAAACTCAAAAGCTAGCAGAAGACAAGAAATAACTAAGATCAGAGCAGAACTGAAGGAGATAGAGACACAAAAAATCCTTCAAAAAAATCAATAAATCCAGGAGCTGGTTTTTTGAAAAGATCAACAAAATAGACAGACCACTAGCCAGACTAATAAAAAAAGAAAAGAGAGAAGAATCGAATAGATGCAATGAAAAAACAATAAAGGGGATATCACCACCGATCCCACAGAAATATAAACTACCACCAGAGATTACTACAAACAACTCTATGCACACAAACCAGTAAATTTGGAAGAAATGGATAAATTCTTGGACACTTACACCCTCTCAAGACTAAACCAGGAAGAAGTTGAAACCCTGAATAGACCAATAACAAGGTCTGAAGTTGAGACAGTAATCAATAGCCTACCAACCAAAAAAAGAATCTGCATTTCTAGTGAGTTCCCAGGTGAAGCCGAGGCTGCTAGTCTGGGGACCATACTTTGAGAACCACTGTGAGGTTCAGTCCTTGGTGCCGCTAGCCTTGCTCCCTGCAGGTGCCTGCTCCCCAGCCAGGCCCCCTCTTCTGGCTGGCAGAACCCCAATTCTGTGCAATGCCCAGGTGGCCTGTGCCTTGGCGTTGACGGGCCCTCATGGTGTCACAGCTGACCTTGTATTGGTGAATCCTGGCACTTGGGAAATGCACTTCCTCTGGCCAGTGATTGGTTCTGGCAAATGAGACTGGGGGAGTCCAGGAGCTTTTCTTACTCTGGAAAAAGGGACACAAAGCAGGCTTGTTCTCTTCCTGTACTGGACACTGTGGCCTGGGGCATTACTCAGAATTACAGGGGTGCCCTGGGTCCCTGGGGGAGCAGGCCACAGAGGTGAAGCTGCACACTAACCTCAGACACAGAGAGGGAAGACAAAAGGGTGCCAGAGCCCTGAGTTCACTGAGCAAGGAAGGGAGCATCCTGGGGCGTCCCTCCTGCGGTACGAGTGGCAGTTAGTACACACCTCCTTTGGGCCATTTATAGCTGGGTTTTCTGGTACTTACTGCAGGGAACCTCCAACACTTCAAAAGCTCCCACCTTTTCCTCCTGCGATTGCTATGTCTGGTTGGTTTTTTTCTGAAGCCTTTGTTTCAATCTCTGTTCTTTCTGTACTTAATTCTCTCGTTCTTCCCTGTCTTTCTTGCTGTGTCAAAGACGAGAGCAGGCCAGTCCCTGACATTTTCAGGACTGACGACAGGAATACAAATGAAGGGCTCTGGCCCTTGGCCCCACCCATTTCTCTTCCCACACCTGGATCCACACCACACCATGAGCAGCATACACATGGGCACCTGTGAGTGTGTCCAGGTTTGGTCCATCACTCCCTCCTCCCAGCAAAACCTCACTCCTTCATTCCAAGGAGGGCGCACACCGATGCCTGGTCAGCAATGGGAGGACAGACCTGGAGAATAGCTTTGCAGGCCTTGGAAGGGGGTTCGGGACCATTTGAGAATTCTAGCATCCCGCACACCTGACGCATGGCCCACAAGGGGAAGGGGAAGCTTGGGGGCCTGCAGACTCATCATGCTGCTATGAGGGGATTGGACAGAGGAAAGCCACAGTGGGGTCTTCTGACATAGAGCACAGGACACTGGCTCGTGTTGCTCAGGTTTCAGGGAGAACCGGATGCAGGATGCTAATGTGATTGACCAGATTCTTGCACTCTGAGTCACAAACAATAAGGATCCCTTCGTTGTGTATTTACAGGTCATGGGCAACACTTTGATCCTTTTTTGGTATAAGATAGTATAAGATACTACTTTAGGAAATTGAGTCTCAAAAAGATCTGGGAATTTTTGTTTGAGATTTAAAAAAATACATGATGCACAATCAGGCAGTTAGGTCTTAGCGGTACAAGAATTTTTGTTTGCGACCACTTATAATATCTACATTGCTTTTTTGGATTCATTTGCAGAAGTAAATTCCCTAGTTATTCTTTCAGAAAGGACGTCATCTGGTAAACTGCCCAAAATACTCATGGTTTCTTCATGTTAAATTTGAGTTTGAACTGGTAACCAACTAGCATTCATTTTCCCTGAGCACTTGGGAGAAGTGGTCCAATGACTGCCGGCGTGTAGAATCGACTGATGATGAAACGTCTTGTCCTACCTGTTCCTCATTCCCTTGTAAGTAATCTGTGTTCACTTCTCCCTGCAGCCTGGAACCTTTAGATATTCATATGTTTATTTATATGTGAATATTCTGAACATATACCAAGCTGTGTACTTCAGTTCAGGGAAATTTTCTTTTAATTTGATCAGGATTTTCTCTCTTCCATTTTTTGTTCTTTTCTACTGAAATTCCTATCTGATAGACGTTTGAGATTTGGCTCTACCCATCATTCCTACATCACTCTTCCCATTCTTTCCATCCCTATGCTTGTTTCCATGATATTTTTGGGAATCCTTCCAGGACATTTATTCTTTAGTTGTACACATTTCGCTTTGGACTGACAGCGTGTATCTCCCAGAAATTTTAAGAAGAGTGACTTGGTCTTATTTTATTGAATATTTGAGAATAAAGTGATTATATTTATTTGGTTGTTATGCGTATCTGAAAGTTGCCTTTGCTTTTTTTCTGTTGACAAGCTCTCCTTGGAGTGAGTTAGTTCTTCAGTTTGTTGATTTGATGCTTCTTGTAGGTGTTGGTGTTCTTTCAAAGTTTGCTGATTCTCAGGTACCTATTCATACTCAAGTTGAAGGACTGATTGAAGACTGAACATTTCCTCAATTCAAATGAGAAATGCTGTTGGCTTTTCTATTCATATGCATCTTGATCTCTTCTGTCTGCCTTCTATAATTGTAGGGAGAGCAGGGTGGGGGAGACTGCTTTGCTCTGGGGGGTGCCAGAGGGGATATTTTTAACTGGAGCATAGCCTTCTTGGCCTTTCTTGTCACAGTCCTCACTTCAGAATACCCACTCGGGGCTTCATCTGAAGTTGGGTCAGTTCCAGCATCAAAGGCTCCGTTTCATTGCCTGCTCCCCCATCTGCAGGGTTCTACTTGGCATCTCGTAAAGATAAACCAGCAGAGGAGTTTTTCCTTTCTTGAGAGCATAGTTCTTGGGCATTGAGAGCCTGAAGGAAAGTGTGCAGCTGCCTGGGCTCAAATGTGCATGAGAATGAGGTGCCCAGGCTACCCTGCTCTTCCAAGACCACCTCCTAATTACTGACACTTGCCCCAGGTCCCTTTCTTGTACAGTTTGTCTCTGACTTCTGTTATGGGCTGTGGTTGGTTTGTTTTTTCTTTTACGCTTGAAGGTCTATTTTCTTCTGTGTACTTTGGGCTATGTTTTTTAAAATGCAATTTTATATTCAGTTGGATTACATTTGCCTTACGATTCTCTGCTTCATATTTTCAGTGTTATTATGGATTGATTCTTTGCTTCCATTGCAAGTATCTTAATATATGCCCTTGTCTCTCACCAATGCTGTAGGTGTATCTTCTATGGGACATCTAGTGTAAGCCCCTTCCAGGTCACCCCCAACACCTAAGCTATCTACTGTGCTAGCCATTGGCCACATGTGACCACCGAGCCCTTGATTTTGAAGACTTTGTACAAAGCAAAAGGAATGTAAAGACCTTAATAATAGTGCTAATATTAAAGTTTGAAATTTTAATATTTTGGATAGATTGGCTTAAACACAGCATAAAAATTAATTTCAGTGTTTCTTTTTAGCTCTATAATGTTGCTACTGGAAAATTTAAAATTGTCTATGTGGCTTGGGTGATATTTCTATTGCTCTATACTGTGGCAGGCGTCATTCCTAAGATAAAATTAGGAGGAGTGGGTTCGGATGATGAGCTGGATATGTATACACACTCCCTATTTATTATCAAATCTCAGCATAAGACACAAAAGAGTAAGATAATTTACACCCTTTAAAAAAGTGTCAGTGCAGACAGGAAGAACATCAGAGGTACATTTCTTTGGCAGAATTTATGTGATTCAGGGATCTGTTTATCATTAGTGGAAAGGCAGAAAAAGGCTCAGGAAATAATTCAATGCTTCCAGCTTGGGAAAATGAGCCAATAATTGTCCTGTTATTGATGTGAACTGGGAAGCTGTAGAAGGAGAAAAGAGTCTGAGTGAACATGGCTGTGGTGGTAGGAAGACGGCGAGTCTAGTTTTGTATTTGCAGTGTTTGGATGTTCCTGGACTGTCCACATGTCCAATAAATAGATGACACAGTGGGCAATGCTGGGAAAAGGGCATAAGGCTGGAGATAAGAGATGGGAGTCGTCGCTGGGAGTTGTCGCTGCAGTGGGTGAAATCCTCAGGAGCACGAAATGTGAGAGGAGGCCTCAGTGCTGTGGCATCGGGAAGCTCACTACTGAAGAGTGGACTGATGAGGAAGAACCTTGCAGGAAAAGGGGGTATCAGCAAGAAGAACCTTGATAAACTTCTATACACGAAGGCCTAACGTAGCAATGTGCAAGGTAGCCACTTAGTGTTTCAGGAGTTACTAGAACACCAGGTATGCTTTAACCAAGGGAAGCACATTATCAGTCAAGGGTTTTTAAGAGGTGGCACAAAAACATGAGAAGGAGAAAGTGCAAACCTGTGGACAAAGAGAGTTGGCCCTGGGAACAAGGGAGTCTCACTTTGGTTTTGATTGGGATGAACAAATCTTGCTCTTACTCCTGCATGCTTATGAAAGATTCTGCTAAGAGATTTAACTTAGCCACAGTAAGAAATGTAACCGAATTTATGTGAACTCCAAATTTAAAGCAAATACAAAGACATTTCAAATCCTAACCACCTGGCCAGAAGGAGATTCCTGTTGTTTTTAACGCTATAGAAATAGAATTTCAAAGGTGAAAAGATCTCTTTGTCAACAAATAGAGGCATGGATTCACCTTATTTCTTTTCTGTGGACTAAATTTGTAACACAAAACACTGAACAACACCACAAAGCCTAGAATCACTGTCAAAATGTCGATATGAGAACTTGGACTAATTATTAGGTTGAAGTCCAAGGATATTCTGGAGGACCTGAATGAGAAATTTAATTGTGTTTCTAATGTTTTGCAAAAATAACTAGATAGACAAGGTTTACGTTGTGTTGAAACCATAATCTATGGTGGTGGATCCAAAATAAATCTTAAGAACAACGTAAAGATAAAGGCACGAGATTTCTCCTTAGCAGCTCAAGACTATGTTTTTGAAATTTTGGGTTTTGGTATTTAAGAACAGACTTGAATGTGTGAATTTATCACTGATTGGAACAATCCATTATCTAGATAGTGGAGTAGATTGTGATCAAATTATAACATAATACCTAAAGAGGCATCAATATGGTGTTGTATAAAGAGCAATATATTTAAAGTTGCTTCACTCAACAACATGCTTGTGTGTGTGTCTACCACCCTGCAAGTACTGTTCTAAATTACAGAGTACCAGCCAGGAACAGTGACTCATGTCTGTAATCTCAGCACTTTGGGAGGCTGAGGTGGGCCAATCACCTGAGGTCAGGAGTTCGAGACCAGCCTGGTTCACATGGTGAAACCCCATCTCTACTAAAAATACAAAAATTAGCTGGGTGTGGTGGCGGGTGCCTGTAATCCCAGCTACTCGGGAGGCTTAGGCAGGAGAATGGCTTGAATCTAGGAGGTGGAGGTTGCAGTGAGCTGAGATCCCACCACTGCACTCCAGACTGGTTGACTGAGTGAGACTCCATCTCAAAAAAAAAAAAAAAAATAGAGTACAGCCTTGAAGAGACAAAATCTCAGCCTGCTTGGAGTTAACAATCTAGTTGCCAGATACAGAAAAATATTTAAGTAAACAACCACATGAATAATTTTAAATAATAAGTGCCCTGAAGAAAATAAAGATGGAACACAGAATGATAGGGTGGTGGAAACCACATTCGCTAATGTGGTTGGAGCAGAGCACTACACGGAACAGCAGCTAGAAAGGCTTAAAGCTCAGAGGCCGGAGAAGCTTGTGATGTTCAAGAAGGAGAAAGGGGGCTGGGGAGGCTGGAATTTCACAGGGCTTAGTGGGTGGGGAAATAGTAGGAGATGAAGATGGAGAAGTTGTGCTCTATTGGCCTTAAGAAGTTTAGATTTGGTTCTATTTGTTGGGGGGAAGCCTTTAGCAGGTTTTAACCAGGGAACTGTTATGAGCTAATTAACCCTAACACAAAGTCATTCCAGCTGCTCAGAGGAGAATGAACCATTGGAGGTAAAAGTGGGAATTGAGAGATGAATTATGAAGCTATTGCCATGGATTAGAGGATGAGAAAAGTGGTTTCAGCTCTGGTTGCAGCAGATGAGATAGGACAAAGAAGTTGTCAGAAACTGTTTTGGAGCCAAAACTGATCAAAGGGGTTTTGGAAAGTCAGCACAAAAAAGAAATTCAAGACAATGCCTACATTTTTGGCCTGAGCAACTGACAAATGGAAATGATATCTACCGAGGCAGGAAAGATGGGAGAGAAGTAGGCTGGACGTTTTGCTTTGGACCTGTTGCATTGGAGACATTTATTAGATATTCAAGTGGAGAGGCTGAGTTGGTCGCTGGAGTAATGAGTATGAGGTGAGAGGGGAAGTCTGAGCTGGAAATAACAGATTTGGATGACGTCAGCGTGTTGATGTTATCTGAAGCCCTGGGACTAAATGAGGTCATCTAGGGATAGAGGAGAAGATCATCAGAAAAAGAGCTCCTTGGGGCATTCAGTTTTCTGAGGTCCAGTGGAGGAGGAGGAGGAGGAGGAGGAGGAGGAGGAGGAGGAGGAGGAGGAGGAGGAGGAGGAGGAGAAAGGGGGGAGGAGGGGAAGAAAGCCAGGGTTTCTAAGAGAAATGGCCAGTGAAGCAGAAGGGAAACCAGGAGGCAAGGTGGTCCAGAGCCTGGAGAAGGGAACAGTTCAAAAAGGAAGGACTAGTCTATCAGCTCAAACTGCTAAGTGACTTAATATTATTTTAATATGTTTGTGTACATATGACAGTGCCTGTCTACACTGGTGGAAGTAAAATGCCTGCCACATGGTAGAGGGCATTCAATAAATACTAACTTATCTTCCTTCCTCAAAACAGTCATTGGGCTCCAATTATGTGCCAGGCACTGTGGTAGGCACTTAGAGAATCAGCAAGGAATGAGAAATGGATTATGAACTGATGAGCTCACAGTGACTCTAACTTTTGCAGATATTTGTCCTAGCATTGCAGAGTTTTATTTAGAACAGTGATTCTCAAGATGTGGTGCCCAGACCAACAGCCTCTGCAGAACCCGGGAACTCATTAAAAATGCACATTCTAGGGCTTCACCCCAGACCTACTTAATCCCAAACTCTGGGGTTGAGGCCCAGGAATCTGTGTTTTAACAAGCCCTGCAGATGACTCTGATGCCTGCTGAAGTTTGAGAATCACTGGTAAGGAGGAGAGCAGGCTGTCCTCTGCAGAGCTGTCATTTAAGCTCCATTGAAACATTATAGTCTCTAAAGAGAAAGTGCAAAAACATAGACGTAAGGGTAGTATTGATCACTCTGTTTCATTTCTGAAGCCCATACTTGGTTATTTTGGCTTAAAGAGCATTTGAATCTACCTTTGGCTTCAGACTACATGGAGCTATTTTTAAAATTTGAATTTATGTATTTCCACAACTTAAGTAAAACTGTTGAGGGCTTCTGAGAAAATCATCCAACTATGCAGATTGATCCCCATATACACATATAGGATAAATGTGTGCCTCTCAACTGCATCGGACACCTGATGCCAAGAGGCAAGCCACACTTCCCTTCTCAGTGCTCCTTCACATTCTCCCTGCAGCTGTTTTCAACATTTCATTTGTCTCTTTGCTTATCACTACCGACAAATCATCTTACTGCTTACTCTTCACAGATAAAATAAGTTATTGGAAAAACTTCCTGACACTAATCCAAAATATATACCTAACTATCACATCTTTTTACCTTTTATCATATTTAGATGAAGGAGACATAACTGCTCTAATCTGAGCATAAATTTACTGGGACCTCACCCTGCCCCAATTCTTTCTCCTGTATCTTAAATCCTTCACGGACCCTTAGTATCTTTCCTTCAATATTTAAATATACTAAGATACTCTTTCATCTTAAAAGGCAAGGCTAAATCTTGTCCCAATTTCACATCATTTTAAAGCAGCTATTGATCTCCAGTTTTTATTTTATGCAGTAAAATTTCTAGCACTTGTCTATCTTGTTCTCTTTGTATCCCTATTAATCAGCATGTCCTTGGCTCACGGCAGGTACTCAACTAAGACTTGCTGAACAAAATGGCTAACTATACACCTTTAAAAACTTGAAAACACAGAAAGTTACAGAAAAACATATTAGGTGCAATCTCTTTACCCAAATATACCATCATAGAAGTTTTACATAGTTAACGTCTTTATATTTGTAGTCCTGGTTTTCAAAAGACATAGTTTGATGAAGTTTTAGAAAGAACAAAGTAATATTTGGAGGATGATTTCAAACCAATATTCAATTATTTGTGCAAATATTATTTAGAACAAGTAGAGGTAATTGAAATTCAAAGAAAATGCCTTTCCTCAAAACCTTGAATCATCATATCCAATCAAATTTTATTGGAACAGCTAATAAGTAATACTATGCAAGGGAGGTTTATTTCTTCTTCCTTGTCCTTACCCAACATTTTTTTCTTCCTTGTCCTTGCAGAGAAACCGTGGCCCAAGTTATAGCAGTTTCACAATTTCAGTCTGTTCTTAAAAAAAATTCTACCAAAGAAATTAGCACAGATGCAGCTCTTCAGTATTTTATTTTAGTAGTGACTATGCACAAGTTATGCAAAATCAAAATTAGGCCCTTAATAAGAGTGCCAGCTTCCTTCTGCCAACTATTCTATGTCTGTAAGCTTGCTGTTAAGGAGGCTCTATCAAGTGATGATCTTTATTTAATTTTTTAATGTGTTTCACATAAAGGGCCTTTCTTGAATAGAATATGCAAAGGAAAAGACTCTAGGATTAAATACTTCTGATAAACAGCCTTCTTAAGACTGTCAGTCTTGTCTGTGTATGTTAAGATGGAAAGCACACATAAACAAGTCAGCAGATTTGTTGTGTTACGATGTGGGCATTTAATTAGTGCTTAATATGAGTGGTAAGTTTGATTAATGTTTGTCTTTGTAGGGAAAGCAGCAGAACACAGTTTTTCAGAGCAACATAAAGCAAACATATCACAAAAATGAAAATGCAGAATTTAAGATGAATTGACTACCATTGTACTCCTGCAATTTACCCTTGTCATCCTTCTTTTCTTTCATATAAAAATACAATTTTATTGAATTTTATTTTGGCTAAATAATCAGTTTTGGTTTTAAATCTCATAGAGAATAAATGAGATGAATTCTTTGCATTTTTTCAAACCCTGGAGTTACAGGAAAATATGGCAACTAGAAACAAATGAAAAGAAAAGAAAACAACTTTATCCCACTATTCCTATTGAAGCCATTAGGATCAGCTTTGTAGCAATAGTAATAAAAAGCCCTTCAAAGAAAAATTGCTTTGGTAATGAACTCACTTTGTACGTTAACTCAAATATACTGTCAAAAATGACTTCACAACAAATGTAAGTGCTACAAATTATAGCAAACATATAACAGAAAAGTGTGGGACATGAAAGAGAAATTTTGGCCTCATGAAGAAGTACATCTTCTAGGAAAATCTAAAAAATGAAGAGAAATGAAGATAAACATCTTGCCCTATATCAGACTGCAAAATACTAATACACTTTCAATCTCAGTCTTTAATCAACTAATTCTCAAACAGGTACTAAATCTAGAACCAAGGATATTTTATTATTAAATAATATTGGAGGTATGTTGACATTAATATTAACATTAAAAATATGCAAGCAAAAGGTTTTTTTTTTCCCCAAATTGAACTGAAATCCACTTTAACATCAACTAGGTTTCAAGAATAAAATATAAGCCCCTGCCCTAGTTCAGTGGTCCCCATAGGAGCCCTGCACCCTAGGCCTATGAGGTCTGCTTTCATCCCTGTCTCTGGCTAGGTATGCATTTATTTCCTAAAGTGGGAAATGCTGGAATACAGATTTAAGGCCTAATCAAGCATTGAGACAGCTGGAACCACCTTCCAGTTCCACATCTGTCCCCTCCAACACCCCACATCTATCCCAGGTTAATGCCACCAAACAACAGCTACCTCCACCTGCCTGTTTTCAGTAGCTACACCATAACCTCCAGGTCATTTTTCTCCAACCAGCTTTCAATCTGTAGCATTGACTCAGAATATGAACCAGCCTCTGGCCTCTAGCAAGAACTATGCAGTAAACTGTTAACCAGTTTGTGATGGTAGTTCCTATTATTTCTATTCAGAGGTAGGAGTTCTTTTCATTTTAAGTGCTTTCCATTAGTTTAGAATTAAGTCCTCTAAATCAGTGGCTTAACATTTTTTTTTCTGACTGTTACCCATAGTAACAAATTTTACACCCTGACCAGTATATACATAGGTAAATACATATATAAGACATATATGAAATGTGTGCTAACATATATATGACATATGTGTGTATGTACACAGATATGTGTGTATGTATACCTGAAACATGTTTTGTAAATAAGTGCATTGTATTTTGCCTATTCTATTCTTATGTTTTTTCTTAAAAAGTAATTGGTATGGGCTGGGCGCTGTGGCTCATGCCTGCAATCCCAGAACTTTGGGAGGCCGAGGCGGGCGGATCACAAGGTCAGGAGATCGAGACCATCTTGGCCAACATGGTGAAACCCCATCTCTACTAAAAAACACAAAAATTAGCTGGGCATGGTGGCACACACCTGTGGTCCCAGCTACTTGGGAGGCTGAGGCTGGAGAACTGCTTGAACCCAGGAGGCAGAGGTTGCAGTGAGCCAAGATCACGCCACTGCACTCTAGCCTGGCGCCTGGTGACCCAGCGAGACTCTGTCTCAAAAAACAAACAAAAAAAGTATTGGTATGATGATGCACCCCCACGTGTTTGCAGACTGCATTTTATATTGTTCCAAGACTTAACCTTCAAGACTCTTTTGTCCATCTATCCTTTGGTAATCTAAGCTGTACAAAGGATAACATACAGAAATATCAGCATATTGAAAAAGAATTCATGGCTGATGGTTTTGAAGAAACACAAGGTTATAGGTTTAGAAAATCTTGTTCTCTGAATGGAAATAAAAATTAAACCTGGCAAATTCTTATTTTAAGTATTTTTCATTAAGCAATCCATGAGATTCTCTATTAATAAGCATAATAATTTTCATGGCAGCCTTAGTGGATATTGAGGGACAAGGAGAATTCAAAACCAGGATTTTATGCAACTGCAAAGTCCTAGTCCAGTCGAGCAAGGGAGGGGCCTGTGAATTAACTAAGGAAACACTCTTTACTTGGGTTCTCATCAGACCATGAATAGCTTTGGTCATTTAACAGCATCTAACTAACAAGATAACAACAATCCTGTAAGGTGTAAGTATTCAGTTTTCAAGGATATATCTAAAGAAGTGTTTTCATTTAAAATACTACAGTTTACCTTGTTTGTAAATTTTTTATGAGTTTCTGAATTCTATAATACTTGTGAAAAATACACCTCAAGGCCTGTATAAAAAAATTATTATTAGGCCGGGCACGGAGGCTCATGCCTATTATCCCAGCATTTCAAGAGGCCGAGGTGGGAGGATCACTTGAAGCCAGGAGTTTAAGACCAGCCTGGACAACATGGCAAAACCCTGTCTCTATTCAAACATAGTTTAAAAAAAATTATACCTATCTATATCGGTTTATAAATAACCTCTCTCGTTCTCTGGTGGATTCATTCCATCTTTTCTTCTTCAGTTATTTATACTCACACATGTTTCCCTGATATGTTTGAGGCAGTTGAGTCACATACTCTCTGTCTCTTTCTTTCTCATAGTTTTAGAATTTTACAGGGGTTGGGATATAGATAAGTAGATCTGTGGGAATCTGATTATTGAGTGACCAGATTCAGTCCCTGGCATCAGATAGCCTTAACTAATCTATTTTTTAGGAAGCAGTTATTGAGGACCACTGTTCATCTAGGAACTTTGCTATGTTGAGCTGTCAGCTTTCCTCAGACTCCTGTGACACCATCACAGCAACATGACACCTCAGGGAGAAAGGTTTGGGCAAATCACACTGGCTCGCCCTGCCCTGGCCAGCAACACTGAGAGGCAGATGGGTGGGGAGGTGCCACTCTGCAACCTGAAGCTGAAAGACTTTCTGCTCCCCTATCTATGTTTAGAGACCCAAAAGGACTTTTATTCTAAAAAGAGGCTCTATTCTACTTTAATTAGCCTTTGGATTACAAAAGGATAACAAGAAAGACGTCTGAGCTCAAGTAAGCAAAGCCTTTTTGCTGTAGAGTGTTGTGTCTAACAGCTAATTTAAAAAGATCAACACATCATTGTCCAAAGAAACTTAATTCTGGGACTATTAAGTTATTATCATCTGGCTGTTTTTATTCAAGTTGAGTAACCCAACGTTTACTCAATACTTACTATGTACAAAATAATTTCCTAGATTCTATAAGGAACACAGAGAAATATAAGATGGTCCTACCTTCAGACTGCTGCTATCTGATTAGAAAAAAACATTTTCAATAAAAGAGAATAGCCAGAGTGGGGTGGGGGGAGTCCATACATTTGCTTTTAATCAGGCTCTAAGGTTTATCTGGAGCCAATGACAAATAACAAGCTACTAGTAATTTCCGTTCTGGAAGCTGCAATTTATCTCAGTTTGTATGAGCTTCGTCACCTTTGTGCTCCTGTTACTCCTGGCTTGGGACTCAATTTCACTTTAGGAGGGGAGTGGTGGAGTACACGGTTCTGGCTCAGGCTTTAGGAGCCAGGGGCTTCCCTAGTTCACCTGCGGCTGCCGAGTGAGCATCCCCTAGGGAACATGCTGGAAGGCTTCTAACTCAACTACATTTCTTCTGCCAGTATTGTTGGCAGGCCAACTGGAAGTCTTATCCAAATTGCCTGCCATTTTTTTCCCTCAATTTTAGATAACTTTATTTTTCTGAAACCTGACAAACTAGGCCTGGGCTAGAAAGCTCTGGGGAAGACCCAGGGCTCAGGATTCATGTTGATCAGCAGAGAGTTCACAAGGAAAACACAGGAGAAGATAATACTGTAGAGTCATGCACAGCTGAATAACGAGGTTATGTTCTGAGACACATGCTGTTGCTGTCCTTATGTGAACATCAGAGTAGACTTAGAGTTAGATGGCATAGCCTACCACACACTCAGGCTATATGCTAGAGCTTATCACTCCAAGGCTACGGATCTGCATAGCATGTGACTGTCCTGAATACTGTAAGCAATTGTAACACAGTGGAAAGTATTTGTGTATCTGGACCTATCTAAACATAGAAAAGACACAGTAAAAATATTTTTTTTATTTATTTGAAACAGAGTCTCGCTCTGTCGCCAGGCTGGAGTGCAGTGGCGAGATCTCAGCTCACTGCAACCCCTGCCTCCCGTATTTCAGCAATTCCCCTGCCTAGCCTCCTGAGTAGCTGGGATTACAGGTGCAGGCCACCATGCCCGGGTAATTTTTTTGTATTTTGGTAGACACGGGGTTTCACCATGTTGGCCTGGATGGTCTCAATCTCCTGACCTCAAAAACACGTCATTATAATTTTATGGGACCACCATCCTACAGGCGGTTCATCCTTGACCTAAATGTAATTGTACTGCATGTGACTGTATTAAGATCTTTTAATTCAGGGCTTTATTTTCAAAAGAAGAGAAGCTTCAGATTTCAATAGTTTTTCAAACAGATAGATCTCACTTTCCGAGGAGAGAAAATGTTGAGCTTTTCCATGCATGTATCATGGGTTTGCTTCAGTCTCAGCATGGCCACTGTTTGCTTTTCTTTTTTACTGGACTAACTGTCCTGGTGTTCCTGCTTTGGTTAAAAGTGAAACATAAAGAACTTATTATTAATCAGGTAAATGAGAGTATGATACTGAAACATTCAATGTCAAAAGACCTAAGACAGAAAAGAGGTTTTAGGTGACTGAAACAGGGAAGAGGACAGTATAAGATTCATATTGATGAGTAGTATTTCACAAATTGTAAACAAAAAATATAAAAGCAACACATAGCATGGAATATTATTCAACCTTACATAGGTAAGAAATCCTATCATATAGTACAACATGGATAAACTTTGAGGACATTATGAAAGTGAAATGAATCAGTCTCAAAAAGACAAATCATGTATGATTCTACTTATATGAGGTAACTAAAGTAGTCAAATTCATAGACACAGAAAGTGGAATGGTAATTGCCAGGGGCTGGGCAAGGCGAAATCAATGGGGAGTTGTTATTTAATGGGTACAGAGCTTCAGTTTTGCAAGATGAGGATTTCTGGAAATCTGTTGCACCACAATGTGAATGCAGTTAACACTACTGAACTGTACACTCAAAGAAAGTAAGGATGCTACTTGTATGTGTTTTTAAATTACAATTAAAAATAAAAATCATATGTATAAATATAAACGTAAAACAAATGCTTCATACAACTCACCAACAAAACAAACATTCCCATTAAAAACAGGCAAGGAAATTGAACGAACCTTCCTCCAAACAGGATATGCAAATGGCCCATAAATACATGAAAAGATGCTCATCATCATGAATCATTAGGGCAATGCAAACCAAAACCACAGTGAGATACTGCTTCACATCCATTAGGATGGTTATTATTTAAAGAAACAGAAAAGAGGTGTTGGCAAAGATGTGGAGAAATTGGAACCCTTGTGCACTGTTTATGCAGTCACTATGAAAAATGACTTGGTGGTTGTTAATTAAACACAGAATTACCATATGATCCAGCAATCCCACTATGGGTATATACTGAAAAAAATGGAAACTAGGGACTCAAACAGATATTGGTACACCCATGCTCATAGCAGCATTGTTTACAATAGCCAAAAAGTGAAAGCAACCCAAGTGTCCTTAGAAGAATGAATGGATACAAAATGTGATGTACATATAAAATAGAATATTATTTAGCCTTGAAAAGGCAGGAAATTCAGACACAGGCTAGAACATGGATGAACCTCAAAGTCATTGTGCAAAGTGAAATAAGCTAGTCACAAAAGCACATTTGTATAATGTACTTTATATGAGGTACGTAGAGAAGTCAAATTCATAGAGTCAGAAAGTAGAATAGTGGCTCCCATGGCCTGGGGGAGAGGAAATGGAAAGTCAGTGTTTAAGGGGTACAGAATGTCCACTTGGGAAGATGAAAAGGTTCTGGAGCTGGATGGTGGTGGTGGTTGCACAACAATGTGAAATATTTAATGATACTAAAGTGTACCCTTAAAAGTGGTTAAAAGAGTAAATTTTATGTTAACATATTACCATAATAATAAATGCATTAAGGAAAATATAGAGAATAGAAAAAATGAAATAAATATCACCCATAATTCTCAGCACCCTAGCATACCACTATTATGTTTTCTTCTGCTGTTCTCTGTTCCCTGAATATTTTTATATAGTATTAATTTTCTTCATGTTATTGGGAAGTCTCTTTAATTTTAAATTTAAATTTATATCAGGAGAAAATTATTCGGTTCCTTTTTAATTTGGAAAATAATTTGAGGCTAAATGTCTTTGTACTTATAACTTTTTATATTATTTTGTTAGGAGAATGTCCTGTAATGAAATCATGGAGTCAAAGGTATGAATCCATTTTTAGCATCTAATACACAAGACAAACTGATTTTCAAAAACTCTGTATTAAATTATAATGTTATCAGTGAGTTGTAAAGGTACTATTCTTATCATGCCCTCATCAAAGATTAGGTCATATCATTTTAAAAATCTGTTAATTTAATAGAAAAAAAAGTATTTCATGATTTAAATTTGCATTTCTTTTAGATTACAAGTAGGGTTAAATCGTGAACAGATTTTAATATGATTCTTTAGTAGCTACACTATCTCTTTTAAAAATTGTCTTGACGGATCATGATCCAAGATGGCTGATTAGGAAGAGCTCTGGAGTGCAGTTCCCTGTGAGAACAGCACAGACGGTGAGTGCTCACTGCATTTCCAAACAAGTTTCGACTGCCCACAGACCAGGATATTTCCAGGGTGAAAAGCGCCACGAGTTTTCAGTGCGGCAGTTTCATCTGGTGCCATCAGTGCACAGAAACTCACACAAATTTGTGTGGTCATTTCGACTGGGGCCTGAAATGCCTGGGAGACAGAGCTGCCCAGTCAACTGAAAGGGATGGGGCTGAGACAGGGTGCCAGGCCATCTGGCTCCGTGGGTACTACCCCCACAAAACAAGCAATCTGAAACGCTCTTTGCAGCAAGCACAGCTGGACCCAGGATGGTCCAGCTCAGTGGGGGAAAGGGCTTCCCCCACTACCAAGGCAGTTTGCCACTACTGAGGCAGTTCACACAGCAGCTGGGCACAGCCTGTGGCAGCTCAGCAACACCTCTGCTGGCAGACTGTGACTACACTACTCTGTGTAGGGCAGGGCATCTATGAAAAAAGGCAACAGCATAACAGGAACTTATAAATAAAGCCAACCTTCCTAGGACAGAGCACCTGGGAAGAGAGGCAGTTATCAGTTAAGCAGCAGCAGACTTAAAGGTACCTGTCCAGCAGCTCTGCACAGAACAACAGAGCTCCCAGCACAGCACTTGAGCTCCTATAAGGGACAGACTGTCTCCTCAAGCAACTCCCTGACCCCCGTTTACCCAAAGAGACACCTCATAAAGGAGAGCTCAGGCCGACAACTGACGGGTACTGTTCTGGGATGAGGATAGCAGAGGAAGAAACCGGTGGCAGCCCTTGCTGTTCTGCAGCCCCTGTGGGTGATCCCCAGGTGAGCGGGGTCTGGGGTGGACCTCCAGTGGTCCTGCAGCAGAGGGGCCTAAATGTTAGAAGGAAATCTAAGAAGCAGAAAGAAATAGCTTCAACATCAACAAAAAGGACATCCATTCAGAGACCCCATCTGAAAGTCACCAACTCCAAAGACCACAGGTAGATAAATCCACTAAGTTGGGAAGAAACCAGTGTAAAAAGGATGAAAACACCAAAAACCAGAATGCCTGTTCTCCTCCAAGGGATGGCAACTCCTCACCAGCTAGGGAACAAAGATGGATGGAGAATGAATCTGAAGAACTGACAGAAACAGGCTTCGGAAGGTGGGTAATAACAAACTTCTCTGAGCTAAAAGAACATATGCTAACCCAATGCAAAGAAACTAAGAACCTTGAAAAAAGGTTAGATGAGATGCTAACTAGAATAAACAGCTTAGAGAAGAATGTAAGTAAACTGATGGAGCTGAAAAACACAGCATGACAACTTCGCGAAGCATATGCAAGTTTCAATAGCCAAATTGACAAAGCAGAAGAAAGGATATCAGAGATTGAAGATCAACTCAATGGAATAAAATGAGAAGGCAAGAATAGAGAAAAAAGAGTGAAAAGAAATGAACAAAGCCTCCAAGAAATATGGGATTATGTGAAAAGACCTAATCTACGTTTGATAGGTGTACCTGAATGTGACGGAGAGAATGAATCCAAGCTGGAAACACCCTTCAGGATATTATCCAGGAGAACTTCCCCAACCTAGCAAGGCAGGCACACATTCAAGTCCAGGAAATACAGAGAACACCACAAAGATATTCCTCAAGAAGAGCAACCCCGAGGCACATAATCATCAGATTCACCAGGGTTGAAATTAAGGAAAAAATGCTAAAAGCAGAAAGAGAGAAAGGTCAGGTTACCCACAAACAGAAGCCCATCAGACTCACAGTGGATCTCTCAGTAGAAACCCTATAAGCCAGCAGAGAGTGGGGGCCAATATTCAACATCCTTAAAGAAAAGAACTTTCAACCTAGAATTTCATATCCAGCCAAACTAAGCTTCATAAGCAAAGGAGAAAGAAAATCCTTTATGGACAAGCAATTGCTGAGAGATTTTGTCACAACCAGGCCTGTCTTACAAGAGCTCCTGAAAGAAGCACTCAACGAGGAAAGGAACAACCATTATCAGCCACTCCAAAAACATACCAAATGGTAAAGACGATAGAAACAATGAAAAAATTGTGTCAACTAATGGGCAAAATATCCAGCTAGCATCAAAATGGCAGGATCAAATTCACACATAACAATATTAACCTTAAATGTAAATGGACTAAATGCCCCAATCAAAAGACACAGATTAGCAAATTGGATAAAAAGTCAAAACCCATTGGTGTGCTGTATCCAGGAGACCCATCTCACATGCAAGGATATACACAGGCTGAAAGTAAAGGGATGGAGAAAGATTTATCAAGCAAATGGAGAGCAAAAAAAAATGCAGGAGTTGCAATCCGAGTCTCTGATAAAATGGACTTTAAGCCAACAAAGATCAAAAGAGACAAAGAAAGGCATTACATAATGGTAAAAGGATCAATGCATCAAGAAGAGCTAATGATCCTAAATATATACGCACCCAATACAGGAGCACCCAGGTACATAAAGCAAGTTCTTAATGACCTACCTACAAAGAGACATAGACTCCCACACAATAATAGTGGGAGACTCTTAACACTCCACTGTCAATATTAGACAGATCAACCAGACAGAAAATTAACAAGGATATCCAGGACTTGAACTCAGATATGGACCAAGCAAACCTAATAGATATCTACAGAAATCTCCACCCCAAATCCACAGAATATACATTCTCCTCAGCAACACATGGCACATACTCTAAAACTGACCACATAATTGGAAGTAAATCACTTCTCTGCAAATGCAAAAGAATGGAAATCATAACAAACAGTCTCTCAGACCACAGTGCAATCAAATTAGAACTCAGGATTAAGAAACTAACTGAGAACCACATAACTTCATGAAAACTGAACAACTGCCTCCTGAGCGTTGAATGGATAAACAATGAAATGAAGGCAGAAATAAAAATGTTCTTCAAAACCGACGAGAACGAAGACACAACGTACCAGAATCTCTGGGACACATTTAAAGCAGTGTCTAGAGGAAAATTTATAGCAATAAATGCCCATCAGAGAAGCGAGAAAAGATCTAAAATCGACACTCTATGATCAAAATTGAAAGAGATAGAGGAGCAAGATCAAAAGACTTCAAAAGCTAGCAGAAGACAAGAAATGACTAAGATCAGAGCAGAACTGAAGGAGATAGAGACACAAAAAATCCTTCAAAAAATCAATAACTCCAGGAGCTGGTTTTTTGAAAAGATCAACAAAATAGCCCGACCACTAGCCAGATTAATAAAAATTTTAATTGGTATTTGTTCAATTTTAAAAAAAAAAAAAAAAACTCAAAAGCTAGCAGAAGACAAGAAGTAACTAAGAGTAGAACTGAAGGAGATAGAGACACAAAAAATCCTTCAAAAAATCAATAACTCCAGGAGCTGGTTTTTTGAAAAGATCAACAAAATAG
>CAUYQU010067675.1:0-98950 GCA_963574635.1 Cheracebus regulus | reverse complement strand
AAATGCTCTTAAGGTTGTGAGACCTGCCATTGACTATCTGGGCCTGGAACCGGTTTAACCACGATCTTCTAGATGGAAAAGTTCTGCCAGAGAGACAGCCAATCCTAAGCAAGACAAATTATACACCAAACACAAAGTCCCGTAGCCTTTAGCTTCTGAATTTCCCCGAAAGGTTTCACCAAGTCAAGGCTGACCTCACCAGGGATTTAAACCAGCAACCCTGCAGTTGCAGGCCCTACCCCTTAACCAACTGTGCAAACAGGCCACTTGTAGTAATAGAAGGCAGAAAGCTTTCTTAAGCCGTATTCTGAATGATACTGCTGCACCGAGGTGGTGTGGCCTGCCTAAAAGCCGGGCAGGGCAGACGTCCAGCAGCCGCTTTGACCACTTCCTTTCTCTCAGAGCTGCACCAGCAGAGGAAAACAGCCGCTTGCGGGGTCAGTTTAAAAGCATATTGGCTGCTGGGCCTCCGTGAGTTCCCCCACCCACGCAGCTTTCGGTAGCCATGTTGACTCCGCC
This sequence comes from Cheracebus regulus, assembly GCA_963574635.1. Lineage (NCBI taxonomy): Eukaryota > Metazoa > Chordata > Mammalia > Primates > Pitheciidae > Cheracebus > Cheracebus regulus. Next base: position 98,431 of record CAUYQU010067675.1, on the reverse strand, counting down.
AGAACCACTTGCATGCCTGGGCCACTTCCCGAGCTACTGCCCACACAGGGACCTGTGACCAGCAGGCAAACACCCTGGGGAGCCTTTTAACCCTGCTGCTGGGGACTGGGCAATGCCGGAGAGGCCTGCCAGAGCCACGTCCCAGGCTGCCGCGCTCCCTGTCCCCACAGGATCCGCTTGTACCTCGCCCCTCTCCACTGTTTTCTCCAGCCCACGGCTGCGCCCTCGGTTCCACCCTGTGGGCTGGGCTGTTCCCTGCAAGGAGCTAAAGGCCCGGGGGCAGTGCTCGCCTGCTCTGCCCCGCAGGCTCCCTCAGGTTTTGGTCCCAGAGAGAATATCCAAAGGATAGAGAAGGAGACGGAAAGCAGAGAGAAAGCTTGAAGGTAAAAAAATTGTGCTTTTAATTCTGGCTCGGCTGCGCTGCTTAAGAGGGGCCGGGTTGTGCCTCTGAGGCGCCGCTGCCCAGGATCCCCGCAGCCCTGCCTGGCTGCAGCCGCTTCCGGTGTTCTTAAGGAGAGGGACAGAATGGGACTGGTTTTACTCACGATTTTAAAGTTTTCTTCTCTGGCTGTACCCCTTTCCTGGCTGTACCCCTCTCCAGGCTGACTTGACAAAATGTAATATTGGGGTTCAGGGTGCCATTAGCTCATCTGAGAGGATGTGTCTCCAGGTTCTTGGCTTCCTCCTCTCTCAAGAATGAGAAAGGGGACCATGGTGCAGTACGCAGTGACTGCCGGACTCAAAAGTGTTTGTAGAAAGTGACTTATTTAGAGAGAGAGAGCAACAGGAGGAGGGAGAAAGAAACACCTAACTCTCACACTGAGTGAAAGAATCCAGAAAAAGGCAACGCGGGAGAGGAAAGCAGCTTCTACACTGAGTGGAAGGGAATAGAGATGGTGTTTAGGAGGGGAAGAGAGGCTTCCATGAAGGGATTGTTCTTGTCTTTAAAACTATGGCCCCCTTGTGGACCCGGAAAGAGAACACATTCCCTCAGTAGTGACAAACTCCCTCAGATTTTGTTTTTCTGATCAAGTGTTGATCTTGCCTTTATTTCTGAAGAAGAACGTTTCCAAATTTTCTTGGTTGGAAGTTTTTTTCATCATTTTAAATGTACCATCCCACTTTCTATTTGGCTGCATGATTTCCTCTGAGCTTTAGGCTGATAATCTTGTAGATGAAGGTCCTTATATATGAGTCTTGTGGGTAAAGGTCCTCATATATAATGACTCTCTTTTGCTGCTTTCAAAATTCTCATTTTATCTTGGATTTTTGACAGTTTTATTATAATGTATCTTGGTGAATAATTCTTTGTGTTGAACCTCTTTGTGGACTAAGATCTTAAAGTACCTGAAAGTTCGTATCTCTCCAAGATTTGGAAAGACCTGGGCTCGAACAATCCTCCTACCTCAGCCTCTCAAGTAGCTGGCATTACAGGTGCATGCCAGTATGCCCAGCTAATTTTTGTATACTTTGTAAAGACGGGATTTCGACATGTTACCCAGGCTGGTCACAAACTCCTGAGCTCAAGCTAACTGCCTACTTCAGTTCCACAAAGTGCTGGGATTACAGGCAGGAGCCACTACACCCAGCCCATCATTTCTTTAAAAAAGCATTTTATTCCTTTCTTTCTCTCTTCTCCTTTTGATAGTCTCATAATGCATATATTGGGCCATTTGATGGTATCCCATAAATTTTGCAAGATTTTTAAAATTCTTTTTTATTCTTCTTTGGTTGTGGTGGTTTCTCTAACTGAGTAATTTCAAATGACCTACCTTCGTGTTCACAGATATTTTTCTTCTGTTTGATGAAGCTCACTCTTGGTGCCCTAGATTGCATTTTTTCTTTCATTCATTGTGTTCTTATTCTCCAGAATTTCTGTATGCCTTTTTATGATTTCTATCTCTATTTTTTTTTCCGTTTCGTTTCTCTGATTTTATTTAGTTGTCTATATGTGTTCTCCTGTGACTTCTTAAGTCCTCCTAAAACTATTAATTTAAATTCTTTAACAATTTGTAGTTCTGTCTTTTTCTGGGCTCAGTTACTAGAAAACTATTTATTTTCCTTGGTAATGTCATGTTTTCTTTAAATTTTAATGTTTCTTGTTGCCTTGAGTTGATGTCTGAGCATTTGACTGAGCAGTCATCTCCTCTAGACTTTACGTATTAGTTTTGATGGGCAAAGACCTTCGCCTACAGGTGGGTGCAGGAGCACTAGCTGAGTGACATGTGACAGTTTCAGCTCTGGGACATAGTCCTTGTGTACATTCATCACCTAAAATTAACAGTAGTGAAGATTGCAGGGGTCCTCATCTGTCAAGGCTGTGAGTTTTGCTGTGGTAGCAAGGGTTGTTGGAGTTCTTCAGTGTTGAAGGTTAGTTAGGTCCTCCTGATAGATTTTTCTCCCATGCAAGATGCCATAGCCAGGGAAATTCATCTTGGTGTCCAGAACAGCTCACAGGCACAGGTGCAGTGGTGGTACTGCCTATATCCTTTGTGCAGTGCCCTTTAAGTAACCATGAAACCAGAGTTGACAGTGTGGACACACAGGGAATGACTATGACTCTGGGGTTCTGAGCAATGGTGGCATCAATGTCTGGGACACAGGCACCTCCATTGCAGGGTTGGTAGTTGTGTGCAAGGCATAGATGCTTGTGAAACAGCCAGGGAGCTAGGGTCCAGAGAGTGGGCACACATAGAGCTACATTGTCTCTGGGGTTTGGAGCATGGCCTATCCCACAGCAGCAGTGGCTCCAGTGTCTAAGGAGTAGGTGCATGTGGAGCAGCAGAGCATGCAAGGCCCAGATCTTGTACATGGGAAGAGTGGCCCTAGCTCCTGTATTCAGTGTGTGCATGGCATTGCCCCCATCCTGGAAAGCATAATAGCAGCTCCTTCTTGGTGGCTGAAATATGCCACGATGCCTCCTTCTCTGGAGGAACTGCTGTTATGATAGCTGTTGGTTACCTCAATGGCAAAAGCTGCTTCTGTCCTCTGCAGAGTAGGACTCTGAGGACTGTGCCAGTGACCATGAATGAAACCTCCACTTTGAAAGCTGTGAGTAACCCACTGCTGCTGAGGGGGCTGTTGAGATCCTTAGAAGCAAAGGCTACCAGAGTCCTCTGTCAAGCAGGCTACTGGGGACCATGATGGCACCAACTGAGTGGCTGATATGTATAGCCTCCATCCTTTTCCTTATACCTAGCTGTCTCCAGAAGTCTCACATATACTGATATACCCAGAATTCCTATGTGATTATTTTTTTATTTTTACTCCACCATTTTACTGCATGTTATTAACTGAACTTTGAATCTTTCCCAGGGCAAGCCATTAAAAAATTGCTATCTAATTGTTGTTGTTTTTTTGTAGGGAGGTAAAGGCTGGTATCCCCTACTCAACCATATTTCTCATCCCATTCATTCCTAATGATGTTAAGCATGGAAATGATAAATCTGTGCTTGAAATACAACAATAATTCAAAGCAAATATAAACATTAGAAACATATGTTAACTTTGCAAAAACACTTCTTGGAGAGGTGGTTAGCTATTATTAAATATGTTTTATTGATAAAAAGAAGTGAATTTGGAGGATTGCTACATAACAGAATTATTTGCATATTGACAGTAAACTTTAATAATAATAAAGTTTTATTACTTTATTATTATTAAAGTTTAATAATACATAAAGAAAAAATAATACATAAAAAGTGACACCTGAGATGAAAGTTTCCATCACAGTGCCTGACAAAACCAACTTACTCAAAATTAAATGCATATACAAAGTATAAGTTTCTTTTACCTTTTGATGAATCAGCAGGTTAGGTAAAAATAAGCCTGCATTCTTTATTGAAGCTTGACAGCATCTAAAGTTGCCTTTTAGATGGAGCAAGAGATCTCTCCTGGACTACATTCCCCATGTGACTGTTCCTTAAAAAAAAAAAAAAAGCATTCTTACATTCTTATTTTCCCAATCTATACATGATAATTTCCTCTTCTCTCTGGGTAATACTACTGCAGATACTCTAGCCTACACCCATTTAAAACTCACGCTTCTCCAAATACCTCATTCTTTTCCACATATCCATGTCTTTGCACATACTTTCATTCTAACCAGTTGTATTCCCCATATTCTTTACATGTGAGTAGTTTTTATGGATTCTTGAAGGGACTGCCTAAGTATCCTGACCTTTGTGAGATCCCTTTTAACTCATTCAAATCAATTCCTCTCATTTTTCCCAGTACACAATTCAGCATTATAATTTATTGTGTTGTTATACAATTTATTTATACATCTGCCCTTTCGTACTAGGCAAGGAGTTACACAAGCATGTTCGGACCATATATTATTAATTTTTGAATGCTTAACACTCAATAAAGTGCCAAGGCCATTTTATTATTCAGCTCAATAAATTTTTGTCAGATTTGCTCCTCACTGAGCAATGGACAAAGCGTTTTTTTCTTTTCCTGTTTTCCTTCCCTCCTTTCTTGCTTCCTTCCTTCTATCCTTCTTTCCTCCCTCCCTCCCTTCTTCTTTCCCTTCTTTCCTTTCTATTTTTGTATGCCATCAAGTGTTGTCATTTAAATTCATATTTTTGGTATTCCCTTTGAATTCCTGTAATAAGTGTGTTGAGTTCCTGTATCTAATTGCTTAATAATTGTAGGAAAAAAGGAATCAGACTGTAATTTTTGTGCTAATAGAGAAATATTATTTCCTTATTTGTTATCATTTTATTATTATTCAAATACAACAGTAACTGAAAGATTAGTATTTTAAGTCTGGTTGTTCACAGAACCAGGACTAGAACACAGGTTGCTTCTTATGTATTTCCCTGTTCTTTTTTTCTTAAGCACCGTACCACCTCTGTCTTTAAATGGACTCAAATACATTTGTAGTGGTTCATCTAACAGAAGCCCAGAGTTCATTCCTATCAAACACTGGGGGAAATGGTGCATTTACTTTATCTTATTTAACTGAGCATTTGCTACAAATGCATATTAAATAGTTGTTTAACAACTATATGAACACAAGTTTATTATATTTTAATGTATACTATTAAACATATAGGAACTACTCAGTATACATACAACTCCTCAATAATTTAAATTGTATTTTGAAGCCCTGTTTACAAAATAATAACTTGAAAAGGTAAATGACCCATTTCTCATTCGTGAAACTTTCCAATTTCATGGTAGATTTGGAGATCTTTTTATTTTACACATTTTAATCTGTGTATCTTCATATAAAGATAATAATATCTGCAACATAAGTAAGACCTGAACTTTGCTATTTTCTGTGTTGTTGATTTAGTTAGTGCTAAGCAATGCATACTCTTTAATAGCCTTCTGAGGCAAGTGGAAAATTTCACATATCATTACCTATAATAATCTGTTTTTCTAAATTAGTGGTTCTAAGAAAGTAGTTTTTTCTGATCAAGATATACAGGTCTATCAGGTGATTATATCTATGTCCTTGGTTTAATTATCCACTTATCCTGTGGCCAAGATTGACTAGATAGATAATAAATACAATATTTAAAGAGAAAGAAGAAAAGAAGGAAAATGGAAATGTATACCTTAGAAGATTTTCATGTGTTCAACTTTAATATAGTAAGGAACATTTACCTAATCAACATGCAGCTATTGAGGCTTGTCTTTCTTGTTTTTTTCCCTATGATTTCAACTTTTATTTTAGATTCAGGGGATACAGTATGGGTTTGTTACACAGGCATATTGCATGATACTGAGTTTTAGAGTATGATTGTTCTTGTCACCCAGGTATGAGCATTGTGTGCAATAATTTGGTTTTTTTCAAACCTTTCCCCCACTCCCTGTGTCCTCTCTCTAGTAGACTCTAGTTTCCATTGTTGCCCTCTTTATGTCCATGAGTACCTAATATTTAGCTCACACTTATAAGGGAGAACATGTGGTATTTTTTTTTCCGTTTCTATGTTAATTCACTTAGAATAATGGCCTGCAACTGCATCCATGTTGCAGTAAAGGACATGATTTTGTTGTTGCTTTTATGGTTGTGTAGTATTCCGTGATGTATATATACCACATTTTCTTTATTTAACCCACCATATCCAAAATGGTATAAGTACCCATTTTCTTTATCTATTCACCTAAGTTGATTCCATGTCTTTGCAATTGTGAATAATGCTGTGATGAACATATCAGTGTGTGTGTATTTTTGGTAGAATGATTTATTTTCTTTAGGATATACAACCAGCAATGGAATTCCTGAGTCAAATGATAGTTCTGTTTCAAATTCTTTGAGAAATCTTCAAAGTGCTTTCTACAATAGTTGAACTAATTTACATTCTCACCAACAGTGTGTAAGCGCCCCTTTTTCTCCACAGCCTCACCAGAATCTGTTGTATTTTTTTATTTTTTAATAACCATTCTGACCAGTGTGAGATTGCATCCACTGTGGTTTTGATTTTTATTTCTCTGGTGATTAGTGACGTTAAGCATTTTTTCATGTTTTTTTTTGGCCACTTATATGTAAAAGACTTGTCTTTTGATTTTTTTTTAAATTTTGCATATCACTTGGATATTATCTTCCAATATTTTTGCTAGGAAATTGTATTGCAGGACTCAGAGACTATTAATTACTGGCCTGTATTTATTATTTATTGCTGTATAACAAATTACCTCCAAATGTAACAACTTAAAATAATGTTTATTAGCTCAGTGTCTGTGGTTCAGGAATTTGAGAGTGGCTCATCTGGATGGATTCTGTTTCAGTGTCTCTCATGAGGAGGATCTGCTTCCAAGATGACTCCTTCACCTCTCTTGGAAGATGGCAGAGTTTCCAATAGTGGGGACCACTCCATGGGTCTACTTGAGTGTCCCCACAACATGGCAACTATCTTTCTTCTGAGCAAGTGATAAGAGAGAAGGGATAGAAAGGAAAGCTAAATAAGAGAAGAGAAATAAGAAAGAGAAAGAAACAGTGATAAAGATATAAGGAGGATTCTGAATGTCCTTTATGTTTTCATTTTTGTGAAATTCTATGTATTACAAGAGAGTCACTAAATTCAGTCCATGCTCTAGCGAAGGGGAAATTAAGCTCCACTACTGGAGAGAAAGTGGTAAAAGGATTTTTGGACATATTTTGAAACTACTACATGGCTCAAACTCACCAACAAGAGTTCTTTGGTGGTGGTTCTTTTGGAAGAAAAACTAGTTGTCTTAAGCACATAAAGTGTCCTTTTTTTGTGATTGATACTATTGTTCTGTTGGGTAGAGTATTTTTTTTTTCAGTACACCATCAATATTCTTATAATACTATGAACACCAGCTTCCTTTTAGGTGACTGGGAATTCCAGAAAATAAAATTAAATAATTTCAGAAAGATTAAAAGAGTTTGGAATTGAAAAGGGGGCCTGGATATCTGGAAAGACATTTGGGTTGATAATTTGAAAACAACACTAGAAATACAGATCTATGAAAATTGATCCTAGAATCTTTTAGAAACCTGGAGAGATTATCTTAGCTTGAATATATAGTTCAACTTTGGGAAAACCAGATGCCAGTAAGGTACACTTGTTTTCATTATTTGTTTTCTTTTTTTAATGATATTGTTGTGAGAACAATTTGGCTCTGTGAATATTGGCAGTAGCCCAATCAGAAATCTGATCAGATTAGTTTAATCACTTATCCAAACAAATGTCTATCTCTTCCTCTATGTTTTACACTAATTCAACACCATTGGTATTCCCCTGATTAGGGTTCCATAATGCAGGAGGTAGTGCATTGCAGAGATCCATGGCATGAAATTTTAAAATAAGATAGCTTCAATTCAAATCTTATATTTGGCTACATACTCACTATATGATTGCAGGGAGAAAACTTCTCCCCTTTGTGTATCATCTTCTCAGCTATGAAATGGAAATAATGATGTGAATAACATAGCTTTCCCCATATGGTGATTGTGAGAGTTAAATGAGATAACACAGAAAAAGTGATTAGAAGCCTGAGACATAGTAAAACCATTAAATTATGACATATTATTATCAGTTGTCAATAATGTGAGTTGAAGATTCATGACCAACCTACTAATTGAAGAAATGCTTGAAATGAAAATAATAATTGCAGCTAAAATTATTATTGGTTACCATGCAATAAACTATAATAAATATTTTACAGATTATATTCTCTCAACAAGACTATTATCTTTATTTGGTGAAGTTCAAAACAAATATTACATGACTTCTCCAAGAATTATACAGATTCAAATAGTCAAAATATCTATGCCTGTGCAAGGAATTGTATTAGTGCTTAAGGAATATACGACTATATCAGTAATATTCTATGAACTTGAGAAACATGTCTTTTAGCAAGGCATTCATACTCAATGGCTTATCTCTGTATTTGACAGTTATCTGACTGCCATGCTTACTAATAACTGCATTTAGAACAAGAGGGAAGCCTTTTGCCTCATTTCCCAGTATGCTTCCACTTTTATTATATTTTCCCTACTTATTAAAAAATTTGTTATTTTTACCAGGCATATTTCCAAAAATGATTTGAGATGGCTGCTTTGTTTCTTTAGGAATCTTATTAATAAATGGAATAAGAATGAGAATTCAGTAGAAAAGATTCTGCTGCTACAAGTAACCCCACCCCTTTCAGAAAGGAATTGGCATGAAAATCATTTTTAATACCACTAGGAAGCATACCTTGCCAAAATTGTGGCCAATAGAAACATTTTTTTAAAGCATGATGTTTTGATATTTAAGTTTCCTTGCCATTTGGCTCACATAGTTTATTAGTGTTAAGATAACTGGCTTTGATCATTTTTAAAAGTATTATCCCAGGGAAAATAAAATCAAATTTTTCCAAAGTCCATGTTTGAAGGAACAACTATAAACACAGCATTCCAATATCAAACAAGATGTCTTAGGTCAGCTTTCTCAGAAACCACATTCTGAGCTGGAGATTTGCTTTCAGGAAGTTTACTGGGAAATGGTCAAGGGCTTAAGACCTGTGAGAGAATAGAGGAAGTAGAACTGAGTAAAGTTGAAGACTCATCCATTGAGAATAAAAGCCTTGGCTGCTCCTGGGAGGAACACAAGAACTGGGATGGTCTGCAGAGGTGTTCCAAAATGAGGCAGCATGGCTGGCCTTTGAACCCCCAATTGACCCATCATGAAATATGAACTTTTCCCAGGAAGGGAGGATAACCTTTGGTTTGGCAGATCTCTTCTGCTGAGGAAAATTACCCTGGAACAATATCATCTACATTGCAGATGAATGAGTTCATCTGCTTTGTGTCTCACAGAAATGCTAAATGCTACTATGCTGTGACACTTAGATTCACTTGTTACACATTAAAAATTTGTCTTGTTTAAAAATGGATCCTATAGAATTCTGGCTGATTTCTTTTTGTGATAAATCTATGAGAGGGAAGTAGTGGAATAATCTATAGACTCCACTGCTACAGCTGGTCTCACAACTGCAGCCGATGTTCAGCATGCCTCTTCTCTGCTCGTTATTCTATGCTCTTCTCACAATCCACCAGCTCTAAATGGATTGCCTGATGTTGTGATATAGAACCTTATCCCTCAGGAGTCTGAGCCAGTATAGACCGTGGCTGCTGCAGTTTTCCATTTACTCTCAAAATTGGACAAAGAAATAGAGGAATATGCCTCCAAGAATGACTTTATTGTCAAACTATCTTCACCGTATATTAGTAGTTCTGCCTCTTGATCATCAGGGCCAGTTGCCCTGTATGGATGGTAGTTCCTTCACCTTCTTCTTTGCACAGGAGTCAGCAGTGACCGAAATAGTGACTATAGTTTAAAACTTTATGAGTCCTCTGGTGACAAAGTTCTCCTTCTAGAGAGCAGTATCTCTAAACCCACAGAGACCAGGATTGCCTGGACAGGAAGCAGAAAGTGGGTCACTGGGATTGACAGTAAACAGGGCATCATAGGTAGGATTTTGGAGACCCTGATGTTACATCTGTGAATATATCACATCACATAGAAAAGGGAATTAACTTTATGAGTGGGATGGAATTAATATGAATAGTCAGCTTACACTATTCTTGAGTATCCTGGTAGGTCCAAAGTAATCACATAGGCATGTAAAAGTGGAAAAGGGAAAGCAGAATGGTAAGACAGAGAGATGTGATCATGGAGGAAGAGGTAAGAGAGATGGAAAGCTTGAGAAGACTTGTGCTATTACTGGTTTTGAAAACGGCAGAAAAGGACCACAAGCCAAGGAATTTGGGTGGCCTCTAGAACCTGGGAACAGCCCTAAGCTAATAACCACCAAGGAAACAGGGACTTCATTCCTGCTGGCTGCTGCTGTATTCCAAGTATTTGAGGGGTTCTCAGAGAGTAGGAATTATGAAGACAATAGGATTGGATGATGGTCTAAAGTGCAATAACATAAGTGAAGACAGTGAATGGTATTGGAAAAAAAAATACGGTGAGAAAGTTATTAATGGAAAGTTTAATGCAAAGTCTGAAAGATACAGGGTTACCTTGGCAACATGTAAAAAGACTCTCATCTTCTTAGCCAGAGAGCAGAAAAGCTCAAGGTCAGTCCCAAGACTTCATTTAAGAGATTTCAGAGGCAAAGAAAATCATCAATGACAAGGATAAGGGCCTTAATTAAACAGAATAGGGATCCTGAGAATTAGGATTGGCAGTATCTGGGTTGAAACTGTAACCCCTGGAAATCTACAGCAATGGCACATTCCTCCTTCTCAGTCATTGGTTCTCCCTCACTGTTTGAAGGTGATGCAAAGGCCTCTTGTGAAATGGCATGTGCTCGCCTATCAAGATAAACCTCTGCCTCTCCTCCTAGCCACTAATCATTAACTAATGTCAAGTCACAACATAATCCAGCTAGATAAATGCTGGACCTGCTAAGAAAGGAAAGGGACTATATCTCATGGAACTGCAGAACCTACTAACATGTACAGACAGGAGATGAGAGTACATATGGAACTGGATTCAGAAAGTGTTTTAAGAAGGAGGGAGACAATAGAAAGTTAGATGGGAGTGTTTATTAATATGGGCTTAGAGTTTCAACCTAGATATTGCCAATCTGAATTCTCTGTACCCCTATTCTGTTTATTAAATGCCTTTACTTATCTTTTAAATTAAGTCTTGGGACTGACCTGGAGTTTTTCAGCTCCCTGGCTAAGAAGATGAGAGTCTCTTTACATATTGCCAAAGAAACCCTGTGTCTTTCACACTTTACATTAAATCTTCCATTAATAACCTCATTTCATTTTTTCCCAATGCCATTTGCTGTCTTTGCATATGTTATTGCACTTAAGACCATCATCCAATCCGATTGTCTTTATAATTCCTAGTTTCTGAAAGCCTCTCAAATACCTGGAATACTGCAGTAGCCAGTGACAGTATATGCCTTTTCTCCATTCTATTACTAAATTTTAAATTTAATAATTGTACTTTTATGGCACGCCAGGGGCTAACCCTATCCATGGGGTCCTCATCACCACTCTCCAGGGGATGATGCTCCAAAATCTATTTTTAAAGCTAGTTTCTTAGACCATTCTTAGTTCCAACATATCTTAGGATGGATTCCTTGGGGAAGCAGACTGTGAGATGGAGATTAGTAAGCAGGAAGTTTGTTGGGAAGTACTCCAGGACACAACTCTGAGGGAGTCGAGGGAGAAGTTAAACTGCTATACAGTAAACAAATATCTCAGCCCATCCCACAGGAAGGTCTGAAGCTGGGATGGCCTTCAGTTGTCGGAATTGTGGCAAAAGCCCTGACTCTTTTTACTCCCAAGTCAACCAGTCTTTGGTTGTGCATTTTCTTGGGATGGCACACAACCTTGAGCAAGGTAGTTGGTGCCCTTTAGGCTGAGACTGATTCCCAGTAGAGGCTCGTCTGGGACCCACCCGCAGCCAAACCTCCTGGCAGCTCAGGGAGGTAAGTTGCTAGTGAAGAAGGAAATCTAAGCAAGAGGATTTGCAGGTTTATTTTTTAAATCCCTCCAAGAATTTAATGCCAAACAAATTTCATAATTTTCAAATTGAGTGATGTATAGGTCTATAAAATCACCATTTTTATTTGATAAATATCCTTGAAGAAAACTAGTTAACTTCTGTATATTCAGATGTGAAAACACAATATAAAATTCACACCTTTCATGAAGACATTAAGAATGTAAAGTGTTTACTTTGGATGGTTTTAAAAACTATTCATAGTAATTAAAACAATGGGATTCAGTGAAATTCAACTGAATGTAGTTGATGTATAGAGGCAAAATGTATCTTTCACACGGCTAGAATAAATTACTATCTTGCATGGACTTTGCTTTACATAGAGTAATCTGAAATAAATAATCCAACTGGATCCACTTTCTTTTTTATTTTTAAAAATAACTTCTTTGGTGAGAACACCTAGAATCATGATTGTTTTGTCGTGTGTTATACTGGTTAAGTAGAGCCATTAACTGGCCAAGAATATCAGTGTAATTATAGAGTTCTCCTGACCTCTAAATTTAGTCATTTTCTTTTAAATGAAGGGCTTATATTAAATAGACTATAACTTATTTGGTGTGTAAACTCTCCATCACTTGCATTCAAGGTTAATATCATTGGAGAAAATTGTTTGAGAGGCAGCACGTTTAGTACCATAGCTCCTGGCATTTTACAATCTCAAATGTAATAAGCTTGGGAGCTGAAATTTATGAGTGTGTACTTGTGGTTTGAGGAAAATGTGGACAAAAGGTGAGGGTCAACACATACAAGGACAGAGTCAGCCAATTAGCCTGAGGAACAAGCATCTAGTATCCCCTTTTCTTTCCATTTTTTTTCCTCTAACAGCTGCAACATCCTTTTCAATCAAATATCAGCCACAGTAACATTCTCTACTGATAAAAAAATGTGTCAATATACAGGACCAATAACAACTTTTGTAATAGTAGAATTAGATTAGATCTAGTTGAGGCAAGCAGAGAGGTTGTTCGTTCTTTGACTTTTACTTTTTAACTGACATTTTTATCAAGATCTCTTTATTATAGTTCTTTTTAAGAACATAAATTTATGCTTCTGAGAAAGAAATGTATCTTCTTCATAAACACATTTAGAAATGCTTAATCTGTAGGTCAAATATAAGTAAACAGCATCTGAAATAACTGAACTGGGATATAGAACTAGAGAATTTTTATCTCAGTTGGGAATATACATGTTAATGAAGCATCAGATCTACTGGACCACATGTAATAGAGGATCAATAAATAGGTGTTGACTCATTGAATGTTTTTATACCACAGAAGTAATTTAATGCTTTATTCCTTGAAGAATGGAGTATTCCATAGAGAGAGATTTCCTGTAAACTAATGTTTACATTTCTGTGTGCTTATTTTAATCTTGTTTGTTGATATTTCCAAAGTATAATAACGCTGTTTGACTAAGTAGTAGATTAAATGGAATTTAATGGTTTTTACTATGTTCTTCATTTTTCATTAAAGCAACCAACATATTACCCTCATCATGATAATATTTTTGAGACAATGTGCCTCTTTTATGCTTTTAAATGTTTCTTTTAAAGACTTTTTAAATGTTTCTCTACTTTCACCTTGACTATTCCCTACTCCCCATGTGAACAGCTTGCCCTAGCTTATATATTATAACTAGCAAAGTGGAGAGTTTAGAAGTTAGCATTAGAAAGCTTTGAAAAATTCTACATCCCAGGGGTAAGGAGAATTATGCTTTCTATATGTGGTCCCAAAGTGTTGTTATGTATACCGTTGCAACTAAATTTAAAACAACCATATTTTCCTCTGCTATAAATCTAGAGATGCTAGAAACAAAAATAAACTTACTAAATCATTGTGATTACCATAAACAAGTTTTTATTGGATTCTATAAGTTTTATCCTTTCATTGAGTCCCCCATAGTGCTGCTAGAGTGAATAAGTCATTTGCATCTATAGACCTTTGTAGTAGCTTTCCATTGCTCCTTCAAGATGCCCCAAGGTCTTCAACATGTCTATGGTGCTCTGCATGATTGAGTCAGGCCTTCCTCTGCAGTTCTCTAAAACCAGGCTACTCCTCTTGTCTCAGGTACTTCTTATTCTTTCTATCTGGAAGAGTTTCCAAACTTTTGAAAAACAAGAGTTTTCCCCCTTTCAGCCTCCTCCTTCCCAACTCACCAAACTAACTCCACTGTTTATCATGACTTAGTTCATTCTTTAGCGTTTCTTCTCTGTTCACTCCTTTTTTCAACTACCTTCGTTTACCCTTCATGTGCCTGATTACCTCCCTCTATGCCCCTTCAGCAGTAGACATCAAAATTATTCAATATTTGTGAAATTACTTTAAATGGCCTTTTCTTCACTAAATTGTTATATAAAATAATTCAGTATTATTTTCATCTTTGTTCTCAATCATTCACTAACTGTGTTTGGGTATAAAAACTGGGCAAGCTGCTTAACTTCTCTGCTTCAGTTTTCTCGTTGCTATTAATAAAATTGAAATAATACTAGTTCTTATCACATAAGGTTGTTGTGAGAATCAAATTAGTTAATATAGGTAAGGCTACTAGAACAGTGTATGGCACAAGGCAAGCATACAAAAATATTAGTTATTGTTAATATCAAAATCCCTCTGTATATGGGTAATTGGTTGTGAACTATAATACTCTTGGTAATATTCCTATGATATGTATAATTTATATTTCTTAATTTGAAGTAGTAGTATTTCTTTTAAAAAGTAGATTACTAGTTAAGAATTACAATGTTCTGTAATTTTTGTTAAATCTCCAAAGTAAAAGTTGTCAAGAAAATAATATGAAATATATATATATATATATATATATATATATATATATATGTATAATATGGCATACAAAAAAAACAATTTATTGTTTCTTCAGAGGCTAGCATCATACCATACTGGGCCTTCTTGTATGAAACTATGAATCTGTGGCTAGTCCTAGTTTCTCTGACTACAAAATGACAATGTATAAAGCCAAAGTGGGACACAAAAAGAGGTTTAAAGGGAACTTACAAAGGTACAAACAGTTGTTCAAAATTAGTAAGGCTTTTTTTGGGGATCAGAGTCCAATAAGTCTAAGAACTAAGAAATCACCAAATATGAGGATGAATAACAAGCAGACTAAAATGAGATAAAGTGTGACTGCTGGAGACAGGCTCCTACTATAATCTGCCAAGATTTGTTTGCTGCTGTATATAGGCTGGATTCACAGTCATTTAAATTCTGGATAGAGAGGAAAAGTAGAATATTCTTTATAAATAAAAAATTAATGAACACTTACAGCAAATAATAATCCATTAATAATATGTCTATATGATTCCAAAATAATTAAATGAATATTATAAAATAAAATATGAATCTATTCTTTCTCAAAAATGACCTGTCCTACCAGCTGATGTAATGACCTACATATATTTATTGAATAACTTACCACAACCAGAGTTCTGTCTGACCTAAACTTTTTAAAATCTTGCTCACCTGGTTTACTCACACCAATTTCAGAAATACTGAGACAGTTTACAATCTCTCTTCCTAATGTTACTTCAAGGAATTATTTTAATATGGCATTTTGTTAAGACAAAATGTCTAAGCTAAGAAAAACCAAGCACATATTATGAAAATGGCTGTGCATACCTTGCTTGCAGGTTGTCAATGCTGCAAACAAGACCTTTGTAAAAATCAATATATACCATATTGGGCAGGTATTGTGTTCACTGTGGGATACAAGACATCAGAGAGATAAGTGCTAAGAGGAGAAAGGTTAAAATACTAAAGATTCAGTGAAGAGCAAGAAATAAGACTTTGAAACTAAGGAATTTAGCCAAGAAATTGACAGAAATGAAGTCAATAGTTATATCATTCAAATAATTCAATGAAATGGCGTTTCCCTCATGCAGGTCTGCCTTTAACTGGCTTAGGTGCAATACATTCTTGCCTTATGGACCCCACACCAGAGCTTGATACAAGTTTAATAATTTTTGATGGAATATAAACATGTAATTACTAAGTTATAAATAAGATACATATTCACTACATTTAGGACATACATATATGATTTCATTGTGTATATATGTGTCTATAAATAACTACCACCCTCTTTTACTAGAGTGCTAGCAAAGATCTTTAGAGTAGAATATTATTGCTCTTTGGCTCCTCAGGGAAGCTCCTTTATTTCTGGGCTATGTTTTTGTTTCATATTATTTCTGTTTATAATCCTAGATTCGTTTCTGAAAATAAAGCTCAAACTCTTTGTGGGAGCCCCGCACTCTAGTTATAATGGCTTCAACTCAGCACTGTGCTTTT
Source organism: Cheracebus regulus (assembly GCA_963574635.1). NCBI lineage: Eukaryota > Metazoa > Chordata > Mammalia > Primates > Pitheciidae > Cheracebus > Cheracebus regulus. The sequence continues at coordinate 82,140 of CAUYQU010067675.1, read as the reverse complement.
AGCAAACTGCAATGGTGTAGCTAATTGCTATTACCTAAATCTATGCACTTCAGATAATTCAGGATGTAGAATGTTTGTGGATGTACTTATTCTATGGTAGATCTCACTCATTTAGATAAGAGAAACAAAAGAGAAAAAAGTGTTTCCAAGACTTCTATTATTCAGTTCAACAAGTGTTTATGACATGCCTGAAACACATTTCTACGTTTCACCCTTGCTACTGAGGTTTCTGAGTTATATTCTTGTAAAAATGTGTCTTTTAATTTTATTAATCCTCAATATGTGCATTATGAAACATACTCTAGGTTACACACACATAAGATGTGTGGATGCCAAGCCAGATTTTATTTATATGCAATTCATATCAATGATACCCCTGCCTAGAAACTGTTACGAGTCAACTTTAGGACAAATATTGATGGCAAAGTTACAGGGTATTGGGTAATTTTAGGAAAATACATTATAAGTTGTAGGTGTAGCCTTGCATATACTTTCTATGACATTAGAAGCACCCAAGACTCCTTCAAATTGCTAGAAATAAATGTGCTTTTTGTATGTAAGTAGTCAGGCAAAGAAGTAAGGAAAGGGTGTGTACTGTTATTCCAGCAAAACAACACTAAAAACCTCTTTAATGCTGATATTTCAAATAGTAGAGTATTGGAATCTTTCATTACTGAAGAATATGCTAAAATAAACTTTGTACCCTATGTTCTGTATAACTGGTTTATACAGATACTGGTCATTTGAGAATAAAAGGGCGTTACATATGTCAGGCTAAAAGAAGAAAGTAATTTTAAACAGAAGGAAAATTCTAAAAAATGAGAGTAAATAAAATTTAGACAATTAAAGTATAGTACTGAAATAGATTGATAATCAAACTGAATATACTTTTCTATAAAGAAACATGTGGAAGAAAACCTCTCATAGTAGATAAATATTATAGCTGGTCTTAACCTGTCTTAGCTTCAAATCCCTTTCCTTTAAAATGATGATATTGGACTGGATGACCTCTAAAATTCTGATCTAAAATTCTAGAGATTTTATGATCCTCAGTAAAAGGGACTTTGCACAGAAGACATTGGATAAAATATTTCAAAAGAAATAAAGACTCAGATCAAAGAAACACATCGAAAGTTACATTGCCCAAAATTCAGATAAAAGAATTTTGACAGAACATTGAATTCCTGATTGTAATTGGTACTTAGGAGAATGCCATTGTAAACAATTTGGATTCCAGACAAACTTTTTACCTAATCTTGACTCATTGTGAAAATGCCATTTTCCCATTTACAATTGCATTTATTTGTTTACTTACTTTCCACTGAAAATTTACTTGAGGATTTTCTTTCTATTTGTCATTTGAATAATGTTCATTGTTGTGGCCTGCAAGTACTTTCCAATATAATCCAGCACATATTAAACTAAAACAACTTTTGAGCTGAAGGGGGCTCATGGAAATAAATCCTGATAATCTACTTCCACTGCATTTCTTTGATATAGGAACTTATATTCAACTAAACCCTACTTTAAAATTAAATCTTGTTTTTATTGTTATACTACTGTATTATATTATACTATATTATTTATTATTATTATAAGTTTTGGGATACATGTGCAGAACGTGCAGGTTTGTTACATTAGTATACACATGCCATGGTGGTTTGCTGTACCCATTAACCTGTCATCTACATTAGGTATTTCTCCTAATGCTCTCCTAGCCCCCACACCCTGACAGGCCCCAGTGTGTGATGTTCCTCTCCCTGTATCCATGTGTTCTCATTGTTCAACTCCCACTTATGAGTGAGAACATGCAGTGTTTGGTTTTCTGTTCTTATGTTAGTTTGCTGAGAATAATGGTTTCCAGCTTCACCCATGTCCCTGCAGTGGACATTAACTCATCTTTTTTATGGCTGCATAGTATTCCATGTTTTATATGTGCCACATTTTCTTTATCTGGTCTATCACTGAAGGGCATTTGGGTTGATTCCAAGTCTTTGCTGTTGGGAATAGTGCTGTAATAAACATACATGTGTATGTGTCTTTAGAGTAGAATGATTTATAATCCTTTGGGTATATACTCAGTAATGGGATTGTGGGGTCAAATGGTATTTCTGGTTCTAGATCCTTGAGGTGCCACACTGTCTTCCACAATGGTTGAACTGATTTACACTCTCACCAACAATGTAAAAGTGTTTCTGTTTCTCCATATCCCCTTCAGCATCTGTTGTTTCCTGACTTTTTAATGATCACCATTCTAACTAGTGGGACATGGTATCTCATTGTGGTTTTGATTTGCATTTCTCTAATGACAAGTGATAATGAGCTTTCTTTCATATACTTGTTGGCTGCATAAATGTCTTCTTTTGATAGTGTCTGTTCATATCCTTTGCCCACTTTTTTGATGGGGTTGTTTTTTCTTGTAAATTTGTTTAAGTTCTTTGTATATTCTAGATAATAGCCCTTTGTCGGACAGATAGATTGCAGAAATTTTCTCCCATTCTGTAGGTTGCTGTTTATTCTGATGATAATTTATTTTGCTGTGCAGAAGCTCTTTAGTTTAATTAGATCCCATTGGTCGATTGTGGCTTTTGTTGCCATTGCTTTTGCTGTTTTAGTCATGAAGTTTTTGCCCATGCCAATGTCCTGAATGGTATTGCTTAGGTTTTCTTCTAGGGCTTTTATGGTATTAGGTCTTAGGTTTAAGTCTTTATCCATCTTGAGTTAATAAATCTTACATAACAATTGTAAGATACTTGTAAAAGTACATAATACTTGTAAAAGTATTGATGTGAATACAAGTTTCTTATTCATTTAATCTTGAACAAAAATAACAAACCATAGGTTAATGAATAGGAGTGTTTGCCTTAATATTAATTGATATCGGTTATTGTCTTGATGAGGAGCTGCCAGACTCTTTTCCAAAGTAGCTACACCATTTTACAATCCCACCAGCAATGTAGATGATTTTGATTCTTCCACAACCTTACCAAACACTTGTTATCTTCTATATTTCTTTATTTATAACATCTTAGTGGATGTTAAATGTTAGCTTATATTTTTTATCTAAATTTTCCTGAGGGCTATATTTTCATATGCTTTTTGGTCATTTGTGTAATTTCTTCAGAAAAAAATGTGTACTAATATTCTTAACACGTATTCAAATTGGTTGTTTTTATTGTTGAATTATAAATGTATATACATTCTGCATATAATATATGGTTTTCATTGCTTAGTATTTAAACTCATAATACTTTTACTAACTTCCTTGAAGATGCTACTTTATGAATAAGTGATCAAATATCTACCAACTATTTAGATATAAAACATTCAAATCACTGTTCTTGTGATTGAACATTATTTTACACTCATGTAACTCATCACAGTCTCCTTCTGAAAGCTTAGAGTCATGTTATACTTTACTGACACATAAATTATGTTCTTTACCATATGTTTATGTTGGATTTTGGGATTGACATAAACTAAGATAAATGTAAAACAATAAATGTTAAATGATAAATGTTATTCCAAGATACTAAACTGTAAGCATTCATTCTTTCAAGAGACTACCCAAGAGCAATTACACTGCCACTATATGTGTAAATAAGTCAGGCATTTTTCTCTTTTCTCATTGATACTCTCATGTAAAGAGTAAATGGGGAACTACTATTTAAAGCCACTATATAATTCAAAGACAAAGATAATTCAGGCAGACATTTATTGCACATAATTTGACTAACTTTGATGAAGTGCAAATTGTTATAATTAAAGAAAGGCAGATATTACACATTTATCAATATAAGTTTAAATGTTTCTTTTTCTTATTGAATTGTACTGGGGAGAAAAGCATAGCAATTGCAGAAAAATAGTGATTATATTTAAATTAGTTTATTAAAGTACTTTTTGAAAAAAAGCAAAGAAAAACTCTGCCAAACTTCAATAAAAGAAATTTATTAGCTCACATAAGCAAATGAAAAACAGAATTACCAAGCTTAGGAAAGAGTAAGAACATATTATCTTGGCATTTTTTTCCTGGGACGTGGTCTCATAGTGTTTTATGGGACAACATCATTCAATTCCTCAGTTCTAGTGTCCTTCTATTCCTATGGTCTCAACTCAGTATTTAAATTTTCAGTTCAGAGAGTTTGTTGGCCTAGTTTGGTATCTATTATTACCCCTGTGGTCAGAGGAGCGGGCCCTATGAACTTGGTCATGCTGTTTCTTTCAATGTCAATGAAATCAGGAAGTGAAACTTTGTCTTCAGCATTTCTGGTCTGAAGAGAGCAGTTATTCTTTGCTCAGGGTCATAAGAATTTTTAGTCCCTGTGAGGAACATAGGGAGCAATTAGATGTGCTATAAGCAAGTCTTTATTCAGTGTTTCAGTTTAGACTCATCTAATTCTGCCCATTTAAAATCTTTATTATGCCAAGAAACATCACCCTTTTATGTGTCATATAATGTAAGCTAATATTAAATTAGTTCATGAAATGAAGTGTTAGAATGGCCAACTCCCTCAGTGAGAAACTTGAATGCATGTTCTGTGAATATATCATTCTTGATTAATTCAGCTTGAATCAGTGTATATTCCAAGTTTATTTTCCGAGTTGCATTCTTCTGATTCTACTTTCTCTCCCTACCCTGCCTCTTTCTGCACTCCTAGCAAGGTTGAGTTTGAATAGTGGCTACCAGAGCTTCTCCGGGCTGGAGAGATGCAACAGGCATTGTAATGAGTGTTTGTTGCCTTATTTCCTTAGGGTCTCCAAGTCTCAGAGATTAAGCTTTTTTGTTTCTTTCTAAATTAGTGTCATTTTTTTTTTGCTATTTTTCTTATACGCATTAAATTTATTAATGTTAAAAACTCACCAATACATCATTATAATTACTACTTTTCCATCTGTCATCATTTCCTTAGCCCATTACATCTTTGCTCCCAGCCACTGCTTTGGCTGCATTGGCACATATTTATTACATGTATATTACATTTCTACGTGTTATAGGCCCCGAAATACCATGTACAATAGGATTTTATACTATGGCTTTTCAAATAAGACCAAAAAGGAAAAAAAAATGTAGTAATACTGGCTGTTATAATCACCTAATTACTTATATGTAGTTAATTAATATTTTATTGTTATCAAGAAAACTTTCTCATAGTCTCCTCATTATTTATCTGTTATTAAAGAAGGCTATAACAAAATGTGCCCAGCCGCCTTAGTTTCACCATCTGTAGGCACATTGCCAGGTGATGTGGGATCTTGATGAGTTTCTCCCTAACTGCCCGTGGCTTCTACTTTATTAATTGAAACGTAAATCACACTGCCTTTCTCCGAATCTTAGTCTAATAACCATTTTCTAATCCCAGTTTCTCTGAGAGAGCATATTTCCAGCAAAATAATTTCTAGAACTGATGTCTTAATGATTTAGACTTCTTCAAAATGGAAGCAATTAAAAAACAAGTATCAGACTTAAGGGGATCTCCATAGGAGGAGCTCGGGACATCTCTGTAGCCTGCTGCTGTTAGGTGTTTGTGTTTGAGTCTGATTGGCCTACTTGAGGTCACATGACACCTTTCTTAGTCAACGAAGCTGCTGAAACAAAATACTGTAGACAGAGTGGCTTAAAAACAAAAATGTATTTCTCACAGTTCTGAAGGCTGGGACATCCAAAATCAGAGTGCTAGCCTAGTAGGATTCTGGTGAATCCCTGCTTCCTGGTTTGTAGATGGCCATCTTCTTGTTAAGTCATCCAGTGGAATAGAGGAAGAGAGGTAGGGGAAGGGAGAGACAGAAGGGATACAGGAAGGGAAAGGGAAGGGAAAGAGCACCATTTCTTTACTTATAAGGACACTAACCCTATCATGAAGTCTCCACTCTCATGACCTAATTAGCTTTTAAAGACCCTATCTCTGAACATGGTCACATTGGGAATTAGAGTTTTAACATATGAAATACAGAAGAACACATTCCAGTCATAGAACCACCAAATCAAGTGAATTCAACAATTCAAAACCTAACTCCAAAATTATATTAATTGTGTGAAGATGGAATGAGAGGATAGGCGTTTCTAAAAGAAGAGTAACTCCAAGAAGAGAAAATATGACACCTCTCTTTCCTTCTGTTAATGATAGATTGGACAAATCCAGTATATTCTAAGTCACTTTTGATCATCAGAGAATTACCAAATCAACTCTAAACCCATCTATCTGTTCCCTAACCTTGCTTCAGAATTAGCCTTTGACTGGGGATTTGTACTAGGGGAGAAGGTAAGGTCTGAAGATTGTTCATTCTTTTCTTAATCCCCTCTCATCTAATTTTGCCAAGACTAGGGTAGGTGGTGCATATGCTTTCTTCTTGACTGGGAAGCAATTGCCGTTCTCTTTCTGATACTTCTATGTGGCAGGCATCTTGGGACTCAGGGTGAAGGTTGTTCTGTTTTGTTTTCAGCATTGGAGATGGGGGTCAGCAGGTCCTGTGGGCTATTCCTACTGCATAATTGACTGATGCACGTTTTATGTGTTATCAAGGGTCAGCTTGACTTCTTTCAGCTCTTGCCAACTTAGGTGCATTTTTGAAACTGTACTTATCAAAATATGCTTGATTGACAGGAAGCCGTTTTTCTTGACATACCAGAAAATACCTTATTGCAAGCCTAGCCATATTCTGTAGTGTCCATTTGATCCACACAGCTACATGTAGAGCATTAATGTCATGCCAAAGAGTGGGAAAGTGGGTACTTCCTGCTGTTCTCTTTCTCTCCTGCCATTTCTCTACAAGCCACTACTCATCTGCTGAGCTTGTCACAATGGCAGATCGTCAGAACTGCCCCCTAAGCAGTGAGTGAGAATGAACAACTTCCCACGTTTCTTTGATACTTAATTCTTCACTCAGCACTGTAAGACAGGGTGAAAAGAATTAATTCTTCACAAAACTGCCTTCAGTATCATTTGTTCACTTTCTGTTCATATTGTGTCAAAAAAATCTCTGTACAGTATATAGGAGAATCAGTCCTTTAAGATCCTATGTGTGGCAAATATTTCCCTGTTCTATAAATTAACCCCTTGAAATGTTTTACTATATTTTGCTAAAAATGAAGTTGCAATTTTTATGTAGTAAAATATATGTTTTTATAATTCTCAATTGTGTTTTATGCCTTGAAACTCTTTTTTCTCTATAAGACTACAATTTTATTCACTTTTGGCACTCATAAAAATGTATCTGCATAACTACATATTTGATCCATTTGAAATTTATTTTATTGTAAGGATAATGGTGAAGGTGCTGTTTTATTTTAGTAGAAACCCAGTTTTCCCAATATAATGTACTTAATAATTTGCATTTTCTTCACGGATTATAATGATCACGTTAGCATATATTAAGTATCATGTTGTTTTCTTGGAAATCTACTATTAAGTGTTAATCAGCTGGCCATTTTCCAGATTCTGTATTTTTTGGTTAGTTTTGTAATTGTTTAAAATGTTATTTTTAAAACTGTCCAGCAACATGAAATCTCTTTCTAATTGCTTAAATCTTCTTATATGTCCCTTGGTAGAATTTTAATATTTTCATAATGTAAGTAGAATATACTTATTAAGTTTATTTTCAAGTGTTTGTTACATAGTAGGAAATATATATTTGTTCTCTACACCCCGGTTTCTGAAACAGAGTTGCTAGAACACCTGTAATTTTCTGAGTGTCAGGAATGTTAAGAATATCTTTTCTTCTTATTTTTGGTCTTTGACCCTGGTTTCTGACACAGAGCTCCTAAATCTCTTGGAATTTCCTGGGTGATGAGAGCCTCTTTTGTTTTAATAAGGTGACTTACAATGGGTAGCTTCAGGATGGGGACTGGTCCCTGGAAAGACCAAGCCATGATTAGAAGCTTGGAACTTGCAGCTCCCCCAACCCATTTCCTCCAGGAAATAGAAAGGGCCTGAAGATTGAGTTAATAATCATTTCTATTTGATAATGTCTCCATTAAAGATGTCCTAAAATATAGCGTTCAGACAGCTTCTAGGTAAGTGATCACATCTCTCTTTCAAACACAGCTCCTGTGCTTCTGGGTCTCAGCTGCGTACCTCTTTATCTGGCTGGTCATCTGTACCTTTGGCCATTCCCTTTATGATAAACCAGTAAACGTAAGTAAGGACAGTTTCCTGAGTTCTGTGAATGCTCATCGCAAATTTGAACCTGAGGATGGGCTTGTGAGAATCCCTAATTTGTAACCACCTTAGCTGTGTAAATAGTAAGTAGGGAATCACTTGCAATTCACATTGCTCTGGGGTATTGAGTTGTGGGACTAAGCCCTTAACCTGTGAGGACTGCACTAACCTCAGGTTAGTGTCATAATTGAATTGTAGTACTCCCAGCTGGTGTCAGAGAATTGGTTGATGTGAGAAAAACAACAACAACAATCTGATATCAGAAGTATTGAGTCAGTACAGAGAAAAAAGGAATGGTGTTTCTATGCAGTATTTCGTGCTCTATTGGCTATTCCTCTGATTCTGTACTTCCTTCTTCCCATTGTATTTTCTAAATTGTTATTGGATTTATGTAAAAATGCCTCTGCCTTGTTATTGCCATCTGCAAAATTAACAAAATATCTTATATTTAATAGTTTTTCAGTTGACTGTATTGGATCTTCCAAATGAAAAACAAATCTTTAGAAAAGAGTGATAACTTTGCCTTTTGCTTTCTAATATGTATGTTTTGGAGGGTGTTGTTTTGAATTAATTGGTGAAGTTCTTTTGAGCAATGTAAATGATATCAATTTAAGGACTTTTTTTTCCCTCCTTCTTTACCTTGTTGATTATGATAGAAATGTATCAAGTACTTCATTATTAAACTGGACAAAGGCTTTGCTAACATATATGTGTGCGTTTGTATTTATGATATATTTCAGCTTTGATCAGGAAGCATTAATTATTTATTATTTCTATATAAATATTTAATAAGTTAATATGCATAAATGTCTTATATTATATTTGATTTGCTGTATATTATTTTAATCAGAGATTCTATTTATTGGTATTTATAATAGATACTTTGCATCACTATTCATAACTAATCTTGGTCTTAGTGGTGGTGGTGTATTTAAAATTTATCTTTGCCTGGTTGCTCTATTAGCCTAGACTCTCTAAGAAGCAGAGTCTGTAGAAAATATTAAAGTGCTGACACATTAATTGGGATGTTCAAGTCCAGTAAAAATAAGAAAACAAGGATAAAAAGGCAAGGGAAATTGGAAGTGTCATAATGATGGGTTATTGTTGGTCATTACTTGATGATAAGCCAGGTAGAGACATGGCAGGGAACTCAGGAAATATGTTCTCTGGCCATGTATATCACTTTGCTAGAGTTGTCATAACCAAATACCATGGATCCAGTGGCTTAAACAACTAACAAGTATTTTTGCACAGTTCCGGAGGAGAGCAGTCCATGATCTAGGTACTGGCAAGTTTGGTTTCTTCAGAGGCCTCTCTCCTTGATGTGCAGATGTCAACTTTCTTGTGTTTTCACATGGTCTTTCCTCTTTATGTGTGTATTCCTGGTGTCTCTGTGTGTGTTCAAATTTTTGATTTTTACAAGGACATCAATCAGGTTGGATTATGACCCATCTTAACAAACTCATTTTCTCAATTACCTCTTTAAAGACCCTATCTCCAGAGTTACATTCTGAGATACTATAGGTCAGGACTTCAACATATTTAAGGAGAAACAAGTCAGCTCATGACACCATGAAAAATAAATTTCATTTCTGAACACTTCACAGAGGGAAAATGGAAAGAGGTTCTATTTTTGCTCAACCCCCCTTATTTTCCATTGACCAAGGTTCATCCCATAGGAACCTAGCTCTCCCAAATAACGGCATTTCACGTAGAAGAACTTAAGGAGTCAGTCACATAAATAAATTCAGAGTATGGGGACTGCTGTCCAGAAGACCTACAACTTCAACTTGTATTCCAGGCCAACCAAGTATATTGAAAATATTCTCAAAGCAGTGCAGTTCAGAATCTGAGGAGCTGTACATATGGTATATTTCTGTTACAGTTTTCTTATCATAATGATGTTGACTTTGTAAGGGGAATTAGGGACCTTTCATTTTCTTTCTGCAGTAAATTGCATCAGAAATATTTTTTCAATTAATTTGAAATCGTTCACTTGAGAAATCATGTGGTATGACATTTTGGAGAAGAACATTCTTCATCAACATTCTCTGTTTGTCTTTAATGATAATTCTTCTATTTAAGGTTTTATAGCTCTTTTCGAATCAATCTTAATAACTTATATATTCCTAAAAACTTTTCTATTTCATTTATTTTCAAGTATATTTGTCTTGCTTTGTGTGAAATTATTTCTCAAAAGACAAATTAATCTCTTGCATTATTGAAACTTCTACTTTCTCACTTATTGAATATTTCTACTTTCTGACTTTCCTATTTAATCTATGACTTATAATTATTTCTTACATCTAGTGTTTTTTATCTTATCAATTCACTAACTTCTGCTTTTAAAAAACTTTTTAAGTCTCCACTATAAGTTGTTTTTTTTTTTAGTATAAAAACATGACATAACAAGAAACAAATTTCTAATATTTATTATTTTCTCTTAGTATGTTTCCTCCTGTTTTCATTAGCTAAGTGTTTGGCTTTTTTACTTGAAAAGTCTGAGTCAATTTCTTTTAAATGCATATTCATTATATAAATACTTGATTTTCTAAAACTATAAATTGTTCTTTATTTTTATGATACTTGAGTCTAACACTTTTAAATGTATTAACTTTAATTATATTAGAATATTTGGTTTAAAATCTGCCTTTTTGACTTTTTAGTCAAAAATTTTATTGAGTATAATTTATATACAATGAAATAACAAAATGCTAATTTTTCTTTTCTTTTCTTTTCTTTTTTCTTTTTTTTTTTTCCCCTTTGAGAAAGGATATTGCTCTGTCACTCAGGCTAGAGGGCAGTGGCCTGATCTCAGCTTAGGCTCCACCTCCTAGGCCCAAGTGATCCTCCCACCTACGCCTCCTAAGTAGATGTGAACCACAGGCACACAGCACAATGCCTGGCTACTTTTTGTATTTTTTCTAGAGGTAGGGTTTCACCATGTTGGTCAGGCTGGTCTCAAACTCCTGGGATCAAGCAAACGTCTTGCCTCTACCTCCAACAGTGCTAGAATTATAGGCATGAGCTGCTTCACCCAGCCTAATTTTTTATTTTAATAAATTTTGAAAATTGTATATATCCATGTAACCACAACCCAAAGAGAGATATAGAAAGTTCTCTTGATATCTCTTTCCAGTCAGTTTTCAAAACTGCAGAAGCAACCACATTTTAACTTTTAACATCAAACATTAGTTTAATCTACTCTCAGGTCATTAAAATGGAAGGATATAGTATGCATTTCTTTTAGTTAACATAGTGTTTTTGTGAAATTCATCCATGTTGTCATACATGTGGGAATTAGAGTGGGCCCTAATTCAATAGTTAAATCAAATTATTAGCACACCTAATAACTTATAATGGTGTGCTTATAAAAAGAAGCTCAGACACAAAAGAGACAACAAGAGCATGTGTGCGCAAAGGAAATATCATGTGATGACCTGGCAGCAAGGCAGCCATCCAAAGCTGGGAAGATAAATCGCAGAAGAAATCAAACCCATCAACACCTTGATCTTGGACTTCCAGCCTTCAGAACTGTGAGGAAGATAAATTCCTGTTGCTTAAGCCACCCAGGCATGGTATTTTGTTATGGCAGCCATAGCAGGCTATAACACATGGATAAAGCTGCCATGAGCATCTTCATATCCTGGACTCTTTTTTTTAATAGACATAGGTTTTCTTTTCGTTTTCTTTTCTCTCGGGTAAATACCTTAAAGCAATAGTCCCAATCTTTTTGGCACCAGGGAATAGTTTCATATAAGACAATTTTTCATGCATGGTGGGTGGTGGGGATGGTTTCGGGGTGATTCAAGTGCATTACATTTATCATTGGATTTGCATAAAAATCCCCACAATCTAGATTCGTCCTGTGGACAGTTTATAATAGGGTTCCCGCTCCTATGAGAACCTAATACTGCCTCTGATCTGATAGGAGGTAGAATTCAGGCTGTAATGCTTGCTTACCTGCTGCTGTGCAGGCTAGTCTCTAACAAGGTACAGACTGGTACCAGTCCATGTCCTGGGGGTTAGGGAGCCCTACCTTAGAGTACAGTTAGATGTATGTCTTACTTTTAAAGCAACTGCCATACTTTTCTCTAATGCAGTCGTGTAATTTTACACTCCATCAGCAATGTGTGAAAAGCTCCAGTTGTTCTCTACCCCTATGCCAATATTTAGTGCTGTCAGTCTTTTTATTTGAGTCATTCTAGTGATTGTAAGATGGTGTTTCATTTGGCTTTTAATTTGCTCCTTCTTGACAGACCAGTGATTCGTGTCTTAGTATGTTTTGTGCTGCTATAACAGAGTACCTGAGATTGGGTAATTTCAAATGAACAGAGATTTATTAGCTTACATTTCTGGAGATGGAGAAGTCCAAGTTTAAGGGGCCAGCATCTGGCAGAGGACTTCCAGCTGTGTTGTCCCATGACAGAAGGGCAAAGAGAGGGCAAGAAAGAAAGAAAAATGGAACTCTCAGCCTCAAGGCCTTTTACAATGGGGATTATCCATGCATGAGGGTGGAGCTCTCATAATGTAAACACTTTCCATTGGGCCACACCTCCCAACACTGTTGCATTAGGCCTTAAGTTCCCAACACACACTTTTTGGGGTATAGATTCAAACTGTCGCAACATGGAGCACATTTTCATGTGCTTACTAGCCACTTAGCTTTTTGTTGTTGTGCTACCTGTGTGTTCAGTCTCTTATGTATTTTTAAGTTGTTCTATTGAATACTGAGTAGTTTATATTGTTGATTTATGGAACAGCCTTATTTTAAAAAAATGGATGCAAGTACATTGTCAGGTACATGTACCAGAAATATTTTTCTCCAATTAATATCTTGCCTATTCATTTTCATGATTACTTTTGATCAGCAATTTTTTAATTCTGATGAAGACAAATTTATTTTTTTTATGGCTAATAGTTTTTGTATCTTGTCTGTTTTGGGAAAAACTCTTATCTATATTATATATTATCTATATTATTTATTATTTTTTACACCACAACAATCGGCACAAAAAATTAATGCTACAAAATGTGTGAGGATTTTTCCCCACCAACAAGCAGTAGACACCAGCTCAGTATTCTCCATTTAAATTCTGACACTATCTCCAGGTACAGAGTGTAGAGGTTGTTCATCCCAGCGATTCTTCCTCCTTCCACCACCCCGACCCCTGAACACTGGTTGCAAGTCTGGGCCTGCAGAACTTCTCACCTACCAGGTTCTTCAAGTCTGGGTTTCCACATTCCCTACTTTGTGTCAAATTAATTTGCTGGAATGGCTCACAGAACTCAGGGAAGTACTTCCTTATGTTTACTGGTTTATTCTAAAGGATATTATAAAGGACACAGATATAAAGAGATGTGTAGGATGAGGCATGGAGACAGCTGTGCAAAATGTCCATGCCCTTCCTGAGTGCACCAGCCTCCAGAATCTTCCACATCTTTAGCCTTCCAGAATATCTGGAATCTGGTCCTCTTGAGTTTTTATGGAAGCTTTGTAAAATCAGCATTTCTTCCCCCAGGGTATAGAGTGGGACCTTTTCTGGGGAAGGTCTTACACCTACAATTAGAAAGGCAGGGAATATTACAGTCCTGCCTCTGGGCAAGTGAAAGGAGGGTAGGAAAAGGTCCAGAGAGATTCTATTTCCTAAAACCTGCCCCTGAGGCTTCACACACCCAACATTACAACAAAAGACCTTAGCAAGGGCTTTGGGAGGTATGAGTCAGAAACTGTGAATGAAAACCAGCACATGTGTACATGTATTATGATATATACCATTTCCCCACAAATTTATACTTATTCCAAGGCTGCAAAGATATTCTTATATGTTTTCCTCTAGAGGCTTTATGACTGGGCTTTTAAATTTTAGTTCTATGATATACCTGGTATTAACTTTTGGGGTATGGAGTAAAATTGCCTCAAAATAATTCTTAAAGAAGATACTTGCAGAATTCTTGAAGCTTTTTATTTGTGCTGAAAATTATTTTTCAAAATAAAAAGAAAATATTGACCATAAGATAAAAGTTGGAATGTTGTTTCTTATTTCATATATAACATCTTTCCCTTATGCTGCAGCTTCTCTAGGAATGAAGAGTGAACATGGGTCTCTTTCTTCTCTCCTGTGAAGGGTTTGGCACTTTCTGAAATTTTATTCATTTAGATTTCTTACCTTTTTAGCTGTCCACTGTTTTTCGTTTGTTTCTTGTAATGAAAGATTATTCAAATAATTTACTACTAGATTGATGAAAGAGATTTTTGTGATTTTGAGAGGGACTCATTGCAATCAGGAGTCTTCTCTGCCCATGAGATAAGTAAGCATCTGTTTCAAAACAAATAAACCATACCATTACCAACAAAACAAACAAACAAACAAATAAAACACTATGATTTTTGCAGCTTCTTTGGCATGTTTCAGTAGGTTCAGAAATGGTCTCTTAGGAGAACTAGATCCTTTCTAGATCCTAACTGAAAATGCAATTCCCATATATACTGATTTTTCTTGCCTTCTAGATCTTCCTGTATACTTTGTTATTTTGTTTTTGTTATCCTGGAATCCTGAAAAATATAGATGATTTTAGTTTCTGTACTATTACTGTTACAAATTTAATTAACATAACAAGCCTCTAGTTTTAATGTACTACTTTTAGAATAAAGTACTATTGCATTTCATTTTACTATAACTTCCTTCCTTATATATGAGGTATGTGTTGGTGAAACATCTTTTCCTATGGTTTAGATGGGAAACATGACAAGTGATTTGAACATTGGAGAAAAGTTTCAGTTCACTGTAAGGAGAGAAGAAAGATGACCCACCCAGGCATTGAAGTAACATTTACAGAGGAACTGACATAGAATAAAGAATATTGTATGTTTAAAAATAGTTTGTACTAAGATATTATATGCCACTTAATATTATTATTTTTAATACCTTTAAAAATGAATACTTGTTATTTAAATATATTACCCTCAAAATGTTTATCCCCTTTGTGCTATATTTTAATAAATCCAATTATCATTGCCACAATTTCATACTTTGCCTTCACCATTTCAGATATGTTGATTTCGAATTCTTATTTGGGTAGCTGAGATTATGTTAAGTTGAAAAATGTTAAGAATTTTCTTTTTAGAAGACTGTATAGGTGAAATATATCTAATCTATTACATATTTAAGACTATTTTTTTCTCAATATACTGCAGAAATCATTTCACTGTTTTCTGGCACTAAATGTTTTGTGAAGAAAAAGCAAAAAGAAAAATAAGATTAGTTTGTTTTTCTTTATCTTAGATATTTGTTATTTTTCTCTGATTTTCATAGGATGATTCAGTTATTTTTAGCAAGTTAATAATATATGCTCTTAAATTGTTTGCAAGTTCTCCCCTTTTTCTTTATTTGTTGTGCACAATGTGGAAGACAGAGCAAGGAGTTCACAATAAAATCTATCTATGCACAGTACTTTCCAAAGTTTATGTTAAAGGTTGTGTCTCTCACCTTTAGGGCAGTGTTAGGGTATGCTCTGCTTGCTCCTTTTACTTATTTTTGTAATTTTTTTTTCCTTTGAGAGGAAGTAATTTTACTCTATTTTTTTAAATTCATAGAAAATCCCAATATGTTTTGTTCTAATTGATAAATACACTGCCACATATTATTTCTCTGATAGTAAAAACCAAAGTTGGAAAACACGTAAAAATCTATGTATTTGATTTCACATAACAAAAGTATTTAGAGTGTAGTGTTTTGGCTATGATGGTTAGTATTATTTTTAAACATTTGAATATATTTGTATTTAAATTCTGAAGACCAAACGGGAAATTTATTACAGGTTTACGTTTTGCCAGTATCAGTCTACATTACATTTTGTTGTTAAACATCCCAGCTTTCTCTCCAGATACTCTAATTCTATCAAGTTGGCATTTTATTTTCAAAGTTTAAATAAATCAGCATGTCATACAAAGCCATTCTACCTTTGCAAAAATCAGGTTCAGTTACTGAACATGCACTTAGGATTCTTTATTCCACATCAGTACCTTTGTAAATGTTATTTCTGATGCTTGGGTTGGTCATCTGTTTTCTCTCTTCACGGTAAACTGAAACTTTTCTTCAATGTCAAAATCATATGGCCCGTTCCCCATCTGAAGCATAGGGAAAACTATCATATCCATACATTACTCACTATACTGGTAGCAATTTTGTATAATATTTCAATTATTTATTTGTACTCCATGCTAGACTCTGTGATTTTAGAAATTAAGGCTTAATCTTATTTATGTTTGTGTTCTTAGTGTCTAGATTATATATTGCCTTTATATTTTAAGTAACTTCTGAATGAATGGATCACAATAGTTCCAGAGCTACATGGCTAACTTGCACTAATTGCTGAGCCACTTTTCCATACTATTTCTTACTATTGCGAAATGTCATAAACAAAATTGTGTCACTCTGGTTCAGACTTCTGAAATGAACATGACCTACATCCTTAAAAAACAGAAACAAAACAAAAACTCAAGGAACTTCTCTTGAACCTTTGAATTGGGCCAAATAGCCATGTTCACAACGTTCTTGAAAAAAACTGAATCTTGCCACAGTGCAACTCCTGAACAGCAACAGCTAATGAACTATGAACCTCTGTTCTAAGCCGGTCGCTTCCACCAATGATAATTCTTTCAAAACAACTTTTGTAACCACCCTTAGCTTCCTTTAAAAACCCCTCTTCCCCTCTCTGTCTTCAGAACATAATTTGGCTTGTTGATGAATCTGTGTCTCCAAAATTGCAATTTCTAAGACCCAAATAAATGCCTTGTCTTACTGCTTTGCAGTTGTTTTTTCTTTTTTTGCCTCTTTTTTTGAAACTAAGCAAATAAAATTTAAAATTCACCAAAATCTATTTAAGTCACAAAGGATAATAAGAAGAGCAAGGACTTGCATTTTTGAGGCTTTATTAACTTAGTAATAACCTGTCAATACATTATATTCATCATAGACTCCTTCGCACTCTACTTTCTTATAAAAATATATTTGATATTTTTAGATACAAGGTATGTCAAAAAATATCACCTAAATATAAGGTACATGTAGGGAGATTTAGGTGGGTGGGCACAACTATGCAAAAGCATTAGTTCTATGAGTACAAATTCTTAAATAATTATGGTAAGGCAATAGCTTAAACCTGAACTATTTTTTCATGTAAGTTGTAGTCAAATTGGCTTAACTATGTGCAAAATACATTATCTATGATAAAATGTATGAGGAATCAGAAAGTCATTTTCAGTTAAGAATGAGGCAAAAGGTGCCACAACCTGTAATCCCAGCACTTTGAGAGGCTGAAGTAGGCAGATCACTTGAGGTCAGGAGCCAGCATGTTGAAACTCTGCCTCTACTAAAAAATACAAAAATTAGCTGGGTGTGGTGGTGTGTGCTTGTAATTCCAGCTACTAGGGAGGCTGGAATCCCTTCAACCCAGGAGGCAGAAGCTGCAGTGAGCAGAGATCACACCACTGCACTCCAGCCTGGGTGTCTAAGAAAAAAAAAGTGTTTGCTGAGGGCGCAGTGGGGAGGTAAAAGTTACAAGTTTAACAACGAATCATCAATACGAAAATAACAAAATACAAAATAATTTTTCTTGGCAACATTTGGTATTTTAACATACTTCTGACTCAAAGTAGTATATCATATTGCCCAATAAAAGTTTCAACTTAAAAGGAATTCTAGTTGATCCAAAGACAAGAAATAATGTTGATCTTGTAACAACAATATTGTTCATTTTTTAAATAGAGAAAATAATTATAAAGTTTTCTGGACATTAGATCAAAAAGCCGTATGCCAAATTCTTCAAATTCTCACCAGATATCTGTTTCATGATTTTAGTCAACATACATCTACCAGCTGAGAAAAGAATATTTCAAATGGTTATTTTGCCAGAATTGTAATTATGTTTTTATATGGGTACAGAAAGACATACATTATTCTTTACAAAGAGAAAGATTAATAAAATATTAATAATAAAATGATTAAAGTTCAGTCTGCTTTCAAGTAAGTAGTTGTTTCAAATTAGAAAAAAAAAAATCAAAATTCATGTCCCAGACCATTTTTATCTTTTCATAGTTACTGTTGGCTGTTGCAGTAAGGATAAAAGCATTTGTCTTAACAGATAGCCATCTCCCTTAAAAACATGTTTTATGATGCTGTTCTTGGAATTCCATAACAATTCAAAATAACAGAATTTTCAATGTCTTATGCAGGGCTTCTCTGGTAAATACTGATGTTAACCCTCATCTCAAAACATACTATGATTTTTTTCTTTAATGTCTAATAACAATAAGACTTTTTAAAATAATATCTCATTGTTTTGTGATTTATTTGAGTTTTCCACAGATACATGCTTTTCCCATATGATTTCAGGAATAAAATAATGTACAGTATTCTGGTCTTTAAAACTTCTTAGAGATGGCTTGTAAATCTTTAACTGTAAGGTAGATAGAAAGTAAATTTTATATGATTAGTTATTTTCTCGGTCCTGTTCACCACTTTATCCCAGTTTCTACAACAGTGCCTAGCACATATGGAACAAATAAATGAACTAATGTATGAACTCATATAGAGCAAAGTGAACTACTTTTATTCTAATTGCAGGAAAAGTTTAAGCCACAGTGTCTTATAAAAAGATTCTCATTTATTAAAATATTTTGCTAATCAGGAACCTAAATATGAGTCACCTTCAAAGTTAGTGATTTTAGATTGTTACCTTCACTCTTCCAGAAATAATATTCATATCTTCTCTAATAGCATTCAAGGTGGCTTCCTCACAGGAACATCTTGCTCCTTTTACTGGTTTTGTATTCATCTAAAACTCCTCGGCAGTAGCTTAGAGCCATCTGAAAACCTGAATATAAACCTAAGAGTCAAACAAGCTCGGCAAGTAACTTTGTGATATTCACCTCACATCCTGGGTGTTTTGATAATGCTGCTGCCTCTTTCAGAGTTATGTCTTATGTTTACAATGAGGAGATTGACTCCACTGCTATTACTGAACTACAAAAATGCTTTCAGCCATCCTATAAAAACTATTATAATGTGAACAATAGAAACCCATAGAGGTTTTTTTTTTTTTTTTTTTTTTTTTTTACAAATTTAATGGATATAATGTACTAGGCAAGGGAACGTTTACTCCAAAATAATTTCCATTCTTTACACTCTGTATGTATCTTACATGACTAAAGAACACAAAAGTCACTTGGAAAAAAAAGATGATATAATTAATAATACTAAAAATGTTATTCAGTTTACATTTGAATTTAGCATAGAAAATTTAACATTGATGAAAATTAAATCACTGCTTTATTTTTCTTTAGATGCTACTGGTCAGAGATTGTCCTGAAAATGCTTGTTTCTTCTACAAATTCAGTTGAATAGAAGGAGAAAGATATAGATTATTATAAATTCCCAGGAAACTTTTCTAGCCATCAATGAGCAAATTAGACTTCTTGCTGCCACTGCTTTTCTTACTGATTTCAATTATCTCCAAACAGACCAAACAAAGCACAAAGTGCCCTATGGAAAAATAAGCATCCAAAAATAGAAAGTACATGAATGTACAACAAGACCTGTACAAAGACCACAGGTGAACACATACCTGCTAAAGGGCTATCCAGCTGCAAAATAGTGTCTGTGTAATAGCAAAGCAATTGGTAATGGGAATGAATTCTTCTTAGAACAAACGAGTGAAGTTAATGGTAGATGAGGAAACACATCTATTCTCAATTAGATTAGGGGAGTAATAAAAGGGCAACAGCCTTCAGCATCACGTTCGATCGAAAAGTGGGATTTTAAAATTACAGTTGACTCTTGAATATGGGGATTAGGGGTTCCAACTACCTGCACATCTATCTTGACTCCAAAAGCTTAACTGCTGGTAGCCTGCTATTGACCAGAAGACTTACAGAGAATGTAAACAGTTGATTAACACATATTTTGTATTTTATATGTATTATATGCTGTGTTCTTATAATAAAGTATGCTAGAGAAAAGAATACGCTATTAATAATTATGGGGAAGAGGAAATGTATTTATTATTTATTAAGTAAAAATTGATCATCACAAAAGTCTCCTTGTTATCTTTACTTTGTGTAGGCTGAGGAGAGGGAGGAAGAGAAGGGGTTGGCCTTGCTGGCTCAGGCAGGGCTGGCAGGGGTGGCAGAGGTGGCAGGGGTGGCAGAGGTGTAAGAGGTTCAGGATGGAAGTGGAGGCAGGAGGACTGGGTATACTTGTAAGTTACTTGGTGCAGCTTTACAGAAATACTTTGTAATTTCTGTCTGTTTTTCTGTTTCGTTTCTCTTAAATTGTTTATATATAGTACCAGTTCCTGTTCCACAATTTGCTTTACTTTGGGTGCCCCTATCATAGAAGAGTTTATGTCATAAAAGAAGCCGAAATCAGTCTTGCTTAACCAGAGCCCTTTTGTTGCGTCGTCTAATGTCTGCTTATTTTCTGGCACTGCTTATTCTAAGTTGTCTTCCTTTTCATCTGGCATTGGTTCAGAAGCACTCAAGCAATCCCCACTAAGTTGTCTTCTGTTAATTCCTTTGGTATGGTGTCTATCACCTCTTGTGTTTCTCCAAGATTCATACTTTGAAACTCTTCACCCCCACCCATCTTTTTTCCCATATCCACAATTTCTTTCATGATTTTCTTTATTGGATCTGTCATAAATCCTGTGAAGTTATACACAACATCTGGATACAGTTTTCTACATGAAGAACTTGTTGTTTCATGCTTGATGACTTCCATGGCTTTTTCTATAATGATGGCATTTTCAATGGCCTTCAAGACTTCCATGATGTTCTCCCTGTTGGAGTTCTCTTGCATAGCATTGATAATCCTTTCCATAGAATATCATTTAATGAGCTTTAAAGGGCCTGGCGACTCCTTGATTTAGAGGCTTAGTGAAAAACATGTGTCTGGGGGCAAGTGGACCATTTTGACACATTTGATGTGAAAGGTGGCCACAGGGGGTTCTGGCTGGCCAGGGGCATTGTCCAATATCAAAAGAACTTTTAAAAACAGTCTCTCCCTGGCCAGGTTTTCTCCAACATCAGGGACAAAGCATTGAAGGAACCAATGCAGAAAAAGAGTTCTCCCTGTCCAGGTCATCTTGTTGTACATCCAAAACACCGGCAGCAGGTGGAGCACTTCAAGGCTCAGGGGTTAGCACGTTTACAGATAAGGGCAGTCCTGATCATCCAACTGCATTTGTACAAAACAGTAGAATTAGCTTTGCTATTCCTGCCTTAAATTTTGTTACGCACTTCTCTTCCTTACTGATAAATATCCTTAGTGGTTTTTTGTTTGTTTATTTGGTTTGTTTTTTTTTTTGTTGTTTTTTTTTTTTTCAGAATAGAGCACCTTCATCTGTATTCAGAAACCATCCAGGCTGATATCCTTTCATTTGTTTTTAAAAATAATTTTCTTAATAATATTAGGGGAACACATCTGCTGCCTCTTGGTTAGGTGAAGCGGTTTTTTCCATTATCTTGATATTTTTAAAGCCAAACTTCTTTCTAAAATTGTCAAACCATCCTTTGCTGGCATGGAATTCCACAACTTTAGATACTTCCCCCTTTTTTTTTCTTTATCGTAGTAACTTTGCTTTTACTCAGATCATATTAGACTCCATAATTATGTCTTTCTTATAACAGTTCTGCACCTACAGAAAATCTGCATTTTCAATATAATATAAAAAGATATTTCACAAAAAGACCAAGGTTTTAGCTCCTGCAGGGATAGTTGCAGTGATAGCTTCATAAATTTTATTTATTTATTTATTTATTGCAATAACCTTTAACTGGATTCATTTGTCTTGAAATTATTGGGAACTGCAACTACAGATCTCTACGATACATATTAAGCAACTCAGCATTTTCCTGTAATGTGACTTTTTTCTGCTTTTGAAAGCACATCCAGCATCACTAATGGCAATTCATATGAGTCCTATGGTGTTATTCAGGGTTTTTGATATTGCACTAAACAGGATGAGAATGATGCAAGAACCATAAGAGATCTTTTTTTTTTTTTTACCATCATATTCAGTTTACTAGAAAGATGAACTGCTCACAGAGAGATTATGAGCATCACAGGACACTTTAAGTGGATACTCACAACAGTTAATCTCACTGCAATAGCAATAGAAGGTGACTACAAAAATAACCGTGGTACAGTATGAACTACTGCTAATTTTTTGCAATTGTTATTTAATACTTAATCCTTATATTTGTTTATGTTTCTCTTACCTGTGAACAGTGTCATGTACAATCTGTAAATGTATATCAGTTTTGACAAATTTTAACTTTTATCATAGATTTGTGTATATTTTATGGTAGTAAATGATAAAATAGACCACTATCTACATACACTTTGTGCATTCATGCCATATCTTTCTGTTAATTTTAAAATATTTCTAGTCTAGGCAAATTATATGAGTTTTTTCAAATTGTCACAATCTCAAAAAATTTCCAATATAATTGTTGAAAAAAAAGCATATAAGTGAACTTATGCCATTCAAAAAGGTTGTTCAAGGGCCAACTGTATATTGTTGGAAGCATTAAGAAGTAGTTAAATCAAATAAACTTCCTGTCTTTGCTTTGCTATTTGCTAGTTGTATAAGCTTAAAGAAGTATCAATCCTCTCTAAAATTATTTGCATCTAAAGGAATAAGGTGAAATCACTAAGTTAACATATTCTTACACGGACTGAATGATTTGATGTTTATAAAGTTCTTAGAGTTTCTGAACACACAGTTAATTCCTAATAATAATTTAATAATAATTGTTCCTTTGCTTGGAGCCATTTCTTTTGAAACAGGTTTGTAAGAAACTTTCTGAAGCATTATAATACCCATGACTTCTCATTGTTGATATAAATATCTTCTCCTCGTGTATGTGTGTGTGTGTGTGTGTATGTGTATGTCTATACATATATGTGTCTATATATATATATATGTAGGAGATATGTATATACAAACATGTATATATGGTGACCATAAAATTATATCTTAACAGGTTACTTTGTCAATAAGGGATGTCTTCTCTGTAAAAAACTGTAGTTTTTAGCTCTAAAGTCTACTTACAAATGGACCCAAATATCAGCATGAAATAAAGAAAACCATTGACTTTGGCATCCAAAGATCTGGTTTTACACTCATCTTGGTCATGTAGCTGCATAATTCTGGACAAGTTAAACTACAAACTTCAATTGTTCATCTGGAAAATGCTGACAATAACAACCTCATCAGAATTTTGTGAAATTAAATGAGATAATATATACAAAGGAAGAAAGCCTAGGACACAAAAGATATTCAATACATATGAGAGTCTTCATTTTGCTACAATTAGAGCAGTAAGTGTTGAAAGGAAAAATTGATCATCAGTGGCCAAATCGACTCTACATTCTCTACAACATGGTAAAATCTAGGTGACAAAAAATTGTATACTGGGAAAGATTAATACATCTATTTTGAGTTTCCAATAAAGTATTCAATATCAAAATTAAGCATTGCCTTTAGAGAGAAGTATTAATTTTAAAATGCACTAAACTACATGGATTTATTCTGATTTATTATCCTACTAGCTTTTATAATTTAAACTGTGCCCTTCTGCTCAAAAGGGAACACATATTCAAAACCCACTTTCAATCTTTTGTGAGTTTTTTTCATATTTTTTCTTATGACAAATAATTCTGCCATTTATATATGCCTTCATAATGGTATAGCCTGTTACGTACCTTGTTAAAAGTGACAGAATGCTAGTAGAGTAGGAGAGCATGGCAATCATATTCTTTCAAATGACATAATCAGCATTTTTCTTTAAAGTGGTCAATAGACACAAATATGAAGTACAAAAATGACTTATTTCTCCCTTCAATTTCTGTGAATAAAAACATCATTAAAATGCTACAAACATAAAAATTGAAACCACGCCTCTACTAGAAATACAAAAATTAGCCAAGCATGGTGGTGGTCACCTGTAGTCTCAGCTACTCGGGAGGCTGAGGCAGGAGAATCACCTGAACCCAGGAGGTGAGGTTTGCAGTGAGCCAAGATTGCGCCACTGCATTCCAGCCTGGGAAACAAAGTGAGACTATGTCTCAAAAAAAAAAATTCTGAAAGTTTTTTTAAAAATTAGGTCGTAAATGTCGCCTTTATTTGTTGTTGGGGGGAGAAGAAGGTAAGAAAGTGACTCTTTGTATCATGCTTTTCTATCATTTAGTCCTTGGGTGAATTTGTATTTTTAACAACAAGAAGGCTGGGCACTTTAACTCACACCTGTGATCCCAGCAATTGGGAGGGTTAGGCAGGAGGATTGCTTGAGCTCAGGAGTTTAAGACCAGCCTGAGCAGCATGGCAAGACCCTGTCTCTCCAAAATAAATAAATAAATAAATACATTAGCCTGGTGCAATGACATGCATCTGTCATCCCAGCTAGTCAGGAGGCTGAGGTGGGAGAATCTCTTGAGTCCTGGAAGTCGAAGGTGCAGTGAGTCATGATCATGTCACTGCCTTCCAGCCGAGGTGACAGAGCAAGACCCTGTCTCAAAAACAAATGGAAGGAAGGAAGGAAGGAAGCGAGTGAGGGAGGGAGGGAGGGAAGGAGGGAGGGAAGGAGGGAGGGAGAGAAAGGAAGGGAGGGAAAGGAAGGAAGGAAGGAAAGAAAAAATTTCATGAAGAAGCTATTCAATTATAATTATATAGAATCATTTCCTATGTCCAAGTCATATACATCATACTTTGTCTATCTTTGGTGGTTCCCTCTCAACATACAGCAGTTGGATTATGTGAATATTTTTTTCTCATTTTTTAGAGGTCCTATTAAGCAATGCTCTTCATTCCTCATTTATTTATGCCGGGCAATGACCAAAAACTACCCTGTGCAAAGTACAGTAGAAAATAAGTTATGATTTTTTTCATATAGTTAGATGAAAGATCTTCCCTCCTAAAAAGGTAAGACACAAGTGTAAGTATGTGGTACTAGGTAAAATGAACATAAATCAGCTTCAGAATATTATGGCTATGTGTAGGAGTAAATGATTACCTTGAGGTAGGAGGGAAAGAAAGAGCTACTCAAAAAATTATTTAGTGCTCTGTCTTGATAAATGAGAGGAACAGTTAAGGGTAGACCTGAAAGACTGTGGATATGCCAAGTGGGAGGCATGACTATGCAAAAAGAAACTTGTAGGAGGAAAATCAGAATATCTCATAAAGCAAGTCACTTAGCTTGATGTTGCCACAAGATGCATATGAATAAGTTCATATGAGATTATAGTGGACATTTGGAATGGTGACAGATAACAGAAGAACACAGAAAGACAAATGAGAATTGGTCAGGATAGATCAGTAACTTGTATCAAGAGAAAGCCATGGACTAGTGCCTAGCAAGGATTAAACAGAGAAAAAAATTGCAAGAGAAACTAGAGATGTAAGTCGCGCAGGACTTAACTATACGCAAAAATGTAAGTGAAATCAAATAGGAGTCTTTGATGATGCCAAAAATGTTATTCAGAATAACCGGAAGAAAACTGATTAGTTTTTTGTTGATCAGTGTTCTAGCAGAACTGGTTACAAAAACCTCTGGATACATACAGTAGATATCCAACTACCTGGATGAATATCTGAAATCTATATTCTTCTACATATTAGTGCAGGTTCCAGCCCTGCCGGGTCTAGAAGGTATTCTCTATGAATGCGGAGACAAGAGATTGTAGAAATAAAGACACAATACACCAAGATCCAGAGAAATAGAGTTTGGGCTCAGGGGACCACTACCACCAGTACTCAGAGACCGGTAGTGGCCCTGAGTGCCTGGACACTCGGACTTGTATTAGGTACTAAACAGGGGGGCAGGGTAAGTAGGGTGAATCTTCAAACAGGTCACGTGTCTAAGGGACAAGGGGCCCAGGACTTTCAAGTAGCCGAAGCAGTGGGCAGCAAGATGCATCAGCACTTTATGTTATACTTGCCAAGTAAGAACAAAGGCTTCAAAAATTATGCTATTTCTTACTATCTTCAAAAGAGGAACCAGGTGCAGAAGTAGGAGGGAAAGCAGACACAGATTGCAACCAATATAGCACATCACCACACAGAGACAATTAAGCCCACCGGGTAGCTGCACGTTGTGCTGACTGATATCAGTCCTTCCGCAAGAGTGTGGGGGACTGGAGTGTTCTCCAGCTGGCGCAAGGACAGGAGATGTTCCCTTCCAAGGTCTGCTGAGTAGTGAGTGCTTCCCCAAGCACTGGTGCTACCGCAGAGATCTTAGATGCCCTCCAGCAACCCTTATGCAGGTGTGACAGAGGGCTTGGTTTTGGCATTCAACAGGTTGTCCCTGCTAATCACCACCAGTCGATTGACAGGTATTAATGCTCTTGCCGCGTGGCCACATTCCTCAGTGTCCCTTATCAGTCCCTGACCACAGCAACTGGAAGTTCCTAGATAACTATGCATAAAGTACAAGGAGGCTTTAATCAAGGCTTAATATTCAATAAGACTAATATCTAATCACTCATGATACTTAATATTCAATAAGACTAATATCTAATGACTCATGACACTTACTCCTAACTAGATTCTTTTTTTCTATATTCTATTTATTAAACAGGAACTGGCTAAGGCTTCAGTCTCCTGCCTCGGCACTTATGAGACTTTACAACCAGGTATTAGCACTTCAGTACAGACCCCAAATCCAGAAACTATTGTGTCCTTTTCTATAGCTAAGTATTGAAGACTGCAGTTTAGCTTTCCTACAGCAAGATAAATACACTAAAAAAAAAATTTTTTTTTTAACTTTTAAGGTTATACCGAGGTGAGCTATTTCCATTGAAAAATATATGATTTATAATCTAACAATAACAATAAAAATAACATGTCATTATAGCATAATATATACAAAAAACTTGCATATACCATTATAGCATGACAGATATTTTTGTTTTCTATTATGAATAATACTAAAATTTACATCTAACATATGCCATTTCGATCTATTATTAAGCAAAGACAATTGAAATAATATAGTTATATAGACAGCATGTATATGTGATGTGGCTCATGACAAATATACTACTACTAACAGTGTTACCTTTCATTTGATAGTCATTTTTCATTTCGAGAAATGCAAAATTATCAGTGGTGATAGAAAACAATCCATTCCATACATATCAACTCCCTTTCTATTCCTCTTAGCTCTCAGAGAGAATATTTTCACCAAACATAAACAAGAGTAAGAATAATCAAACTTTTAAACATGCCTGGCAGAGTTTTATCATCCTAGGATCTCTAAATAAGAGTTTGAGTTAAAATAAGAGCAGATCATCTGATAAGTCCTGGAGCTATTTATAACTCCTCTTTGTGCTACATATCTGCTATTCCCACGCACTCCTATCAGGGCTGTAGAGAAGACCATGTTCCCCATGGTTACCTGGGCATTTCCTTGCCTGTCTACAGGGGTGGCAGGATTTTACAAACTTGAGTATACCTTGGCAGCTTGAAGACATGAGAACTATTTGTGCCTTTTTAGCATTTGTCTCAAAATAAAAAAATATAATTCTGTAAATAGGTAAGCCCTCAGAAACCCAGTAGCCTGTACTGACTGCTTATCTATGTTTGAGAATATTAGACCTTACAATTAGACCAATTTAACAACTTGTTTCTGTGTTTCATTGCTTCTGAGTATACTGCTTTAGTCCACATTGCATAAATATTGTAAATATTAATTTACACATAGAGTTATAAAAATAATTACATCTTTATATATCCACTTTATTTGAAACCTATTTATTTTGGGTTTCCATAAAGTTTGTTGAATATTTTCATTCATAGTTTCTTTCTTCTTCTCCTATTTATTTTCTTTTAATAAATTAACATTTTAGATTTAATATTTATGAAACATTAGTTACTTCAGTGAATATTAGAACGTGTAATGAAAAGGAGGTTATGTGAGTGTAACTATTGTCCCAAATGGAGAAAATTGGCACTTTTTGTCAGTATCAGATCCTCCTTAAAACCTCAGAGAAGATACCGTAAGTTGGTCCTTGATGTACTCCTTAAGTCAAAATACGTGTGAACCAAGATATAAATGACTTCTGTTTGTGATTCAAAAGAACTATAGGCCATACTATACCTTAATGAAAATAATAAAACTTGTGCTATATACAACCCAGAGTATATATTAAATTACCTTACTCTGAGTCTTCCAGAATTTAATTTTTTAAGAATATTGGTTAATTAGAAACTATTGTAAAATAAGTATTCTAATTAAGGAAGCAATTCCTGAGCAGCCCATGAAATGAATAGAGTATTAAGAGTTTACTGAAAGGAAACCTCCCAAGATAATTTCCAAGGTCACATTCTGAATACAGAATGTTTTAAACTTCCCATTTCAATTTTTAAGAGAAGTTTAAAAATAAGCCAAAGCTGTAAAATTCAGTTTTGTGGTAACCTTCCGTAATAAATTATCACTTGTCTCTATTTATCAAGACAGATATTCAAATATTCTTCTTTTAAAAGGGTTCTATCATATATAATTCATTATTTTCTTTTTTTCTGAATGAATTAGTAGACAGTATCTCACACTAGAATTGTTTATCAGCCCTTCCTCCCTTTCCTCTTCTATTTTCTTTATTTTTTTCTCCCTCACTCTATATTTTCTTCAATATATTAGTACTTTATAGCACACTGTAAACTAAAATTATATCTAAGAATTATACTGCATCCTCTGAACACTTTTTGTCAATCAGAACATTAGTCAGCAGTAAGGTTATATGAGGTTTGTTGACTGAAAATTACTTTTAACTCTATTAAATTATTTCATAATCTCTCTTGTCTTTTTCATCAGTCTTATAATTGAAACAAAAACAACAAATAAATAGTGATACTACTGCCATTAAAATAGGATAAAATATTAACTATACAGTATATTTAATTTGGTGTTCTTTTTTAATGTTTATTTTAGATTTAGGAGTATACATGCAGGTTTGTCATATAGGTAAAGTATGTGTCACAGGGGTTTGGTATATCTTGTCACCCAACTAATAAGCATAGTATCCTATAAGTAGTTTTTGATCCTCTCATTCCTCCCACCCTTCACCCTCAAGGAGGGTATAGTAGTGTCTGTTTCCCTCTTTGTGTCCCTGTGTTCTCACTGGTTAACTCCCACTTATAAGTGAGAGCTGTGGTATTTGATTTCCTGTTCCTGTGTTAGTTTTGTTAGGATAATGTCCTCTAGCTCTATCCACGTTTCTGTAAAGGACATGATCTCATTCTTCTTTATGACTGTGTAGTATTCCATGCTGTATATTTACCACATTCTCTTTATCCAGCCCATCATTAATGGACATCAAGGCTGATTCCATGACTTTGCAATTGTAAACAGTGCTGCAATAAACATACATGCACATATCTTTATGGTAGAATTATTTACATTTATTTGAGAATATACCCAGTAATAGCATTGCTGTGAGGAATGGTAATACTGTTTTAAGTGTTTTCAGGAATCACCACACTACTTTCCACAATAGTTGAACTAATTTACATTCCCACCAAGAGCATGTAAGTGTTCCCTTTTTGCCACAACCATGCCAGTATGTTAATTTTAAACGTTTTAATAATAGCCATTCTGACTGGGTATGAGATAGTATCTCATTATGATTTTGATTTGCATTTCTCTATTGATTAGTGATGTTGAGCATTTTTTTCAATACTTCTTGGCCACATGTATGTCTTCTTATGAAAAGCATCTGTTCATGTCCTTTGTCCCCTGCCCACTTTTTTAACAGTGATATTTGACTTTTGCAAAGTCCTTACAGATACTGGATATTAGACCTTCGTAGGAAAAAAAAAAAATTGCATAGTTTCCAAATATTTTCCCTGACTCTGTAGGCTGTCAGGTTCCTCTGTTGACAGTTTTTTTATGTTGTCGTGGTTGTTTTCCTGTGTAGAAGCCCTTTAGTTTAATTTAGCCCTATTTGTCAATATTTGTTTCTCTTGCAATTGCTTTTAGCGACTTTCTCATAAAATCTTTGCCAGGTCCTATGGTGTTTCCTAGGTTATCGTCCAGGGTTTTTATCATTTTAGGTTTTACACTTAAGTCTCGAATCCATCTTAAGTTAATTTTTGTGTATGGTATAAGGAAGGGGTCCAGTTTCAGTCTTCTACATAAGGCTAGTCAGTTATCTCAGCACCATGTATTGAACAGGGAGTTTTTTCCCCATTGCTTGTTTTTGTTTGCCTTGTCAAAGATAAGATGTGTCATTATTTTGGGGCTCTCTATTCTGTTCCATTGGTCTATGTGTCTGCTTTGTACCAGTACCATGCTGTTTTGGTTACTGTAGTTTTATAGCATAGTTTGAAGTTGGGTAACATGATGCCTCCAGCTTTGTTCTTTTAGCTTAGAATTGCCTTGGCTATTCTGGCTCTAGGTTTGGATCTATATAAATTAAAGAAAAAAAAATTCTAATTCTGTGAAGAGTGTCATTTGAGATTTGAAAGAAATAGCATTAAATCTGTAAATAGATTTGGGCACTGGCCATTTTTAAAATAGTTATTCGTCTTTCCTATCCATGAGTATGGAATGGTTTTCCATTTGTTTGTGTCATCTATGATTTCTTTGAGCAGTGTTTTGTAATTCTCATTGTAGAGATCTTTCACTTCCCTGATTAGCTATAATTTTAAGTATTTTATTATTTTTGTGGTTATTATGAATGGGATTGCATTCTTGATTTTATAAGGTATTTTATGAAAAGTTTTCTTTTGTAAATATGAGAACTAGTTCAAGACTTTGGTCTTTAACAAGAAAACTGAACAATAAGTTGTGTTGTACATATATAGGTAATTCTCTGTGGTGGATTTTATGCTTATCTAACTCCCAGTGATAATGTTTGTAACTCATGCAATCATTAAATATTAAGGGGTATTTTTCAGTAAAGTAGATCAAATGAAAACCATTGTTCATAATAAATAGAATATCATAGGTGTCATTTTGAAAACTTTATATTTAGTCCTTATAATATTCAAGCAATACTTCAATAGTTTTTAAAAACTTTTAAGTGTTGTTTATTTTGCTGACCCTGAGAATATGTTTGCCAGGGTCAGCAAAATAAACAACACTCATATATATGTGAGCTATTGAATATCCAGTAGGATAAGTTTAAATGTGAAGATCCATAACTTGAAATCTATAAATAAAACTAATATGAAAAAATATATCAATAGCATTCTTTAATGAGAAATTGAAAAATATGTGTAAATTTGTAAGGCAAAGAGATTGCTGTTGTTCAAAATAGTAATTTTCTGCTTATAAATTATTCATATATGCTATCTACATTTATTAAATTTACCAGCTGATAGTCATTCTAGTTTACATATGTTTTACAAAGCCAGAGAATTTCTGAGAAATCTGGCTAGGAAACAAAACTCTGGTAATCTTCACTGGATCTTTTGCTGTGCTGATGGACAAGTCAGACTGACCAAAGAGCTCCGTAAAAGTGAAGATTAATATTTAACAATTGCCTAAATTTGAGCACTCATAAATACACATTTGCTTAACTGTTGGGCTGAAAGTACATACAATTGGTACTCACTGGCTCCAGTTCTCATTTTGCAGAACTCCCAACAGATCATCAATATTATTTCTGCATCCTAAACAGGAATTAGGGAACCCTGAATACTACTATAACAACTATGTATTATAAATTCTAAATAGCAAACCATTTCACACCCAGGCAATACTCTATTCATCAAAATTCTTTGTACTTATGGGCCATTTTAGAGTCTGAACAAAATGGAGTCATTGTCTGTCCCTTCTTACCTCCCTTGCCCCATCTTCTGCCTCAAGTGAGCCAGCTTACTTGGAGGACCCTGAGAATATCATCATATTCATACTTCCTTATTCCCCAAGTGTTGTCTTCTCTGCCAGGACCACTCTTTTTTATAACACTCTTTCATCTGGTTCAGTCCAATCTTGCCTTCAGCACTCAGCAGAATCTGTGATATTTATGAGAATTTGCTGAATCTCTAGTACACTTTAAAAAATTTATTCTATATATACCTTTACCATGGAATTAATCACAATGCATTATAAATATTATTTTATTTGTCTGTTGCTCCAATAAAGCTTTTTTTAAAAAAGAGAAGGGTTAATGTTAATATTTATACTTTTAATATATTAACTTACTGAATAATTATGTAAATTATATTCAATATAATCTTCTAGTGCCTTATGTTTCTTAATCTCTTTGTTTAATATAACTCTATAAACACAATATTTGACCATAATATTTTTAATGCATATGTATTTTAATAATGTTCTGTAATGAAAAATTTTAGTTTGGGGGGCATTGACACTATTCCCATCATGTTAATTACTTTTCCTGAAGCTCTGAATAATGGCAGGGTGGTGAGATAGAGGCTGGATTCTGCTTTATTATTAACTTTAAAATCAGCAACATGTTCTCTTCTTTGGGGACTGCTAGACCTTAAAAATTGACATCTGTTACTAAGGTAAAGTCACTGGTTGTGTCCAAAATTCTCAGGATTAAGAAAAATCAATAGGAGTTACTTAAGTTATATTAACTCTTCTAGTGCCTGGTTTCAGACCATTCTCTGGTTCCTACAAGGATATCATTTTAATGAGAGAATTAAACTACTTATATCTTATCATTAACTCCAAAAGGCAATCCTTTAGAAGAAAATTATTTTGCTGAAGTTAACAATTACTGATTTCCCATTGAGGGGGAGAGAGGACAGTTTTATAGTCATAATAAACCTAAACTTTTTGGCTCGAAAAGATTTCCAATCTCAAAGCATTTAGATTTATTTCTGCAAAAATTCCTACTTAAGTTTTTTCTTAATATTTACTTTGTAATTATAACTGAAACATAAATCTATTATTCCAGAGTTCATTTATTTTTGTATGCAATACAAAATCAATTCAACCCTTATTTGATCATTTCACATCGTAGGCATGTATCAAAAATCATATGTGCCCCCAAAATATGAACAACTATTATGTATCAATACAAGATTAAAAATAAATGTATAGTCTAAAAACTCCACTTTATCTGCTTTAATGTAATTCTCACAATGATACCTTAAAGTGGCTACTGTAATCTCATTTTAGAGATCATATAAGTAAAATTTGGGTTAAAAGATTTTTTTGAAATTTCAAAAGTTAGAGCTAGTCAGCTAAAGATAAACAGACATCTCTTAGCAACTCTAAATTTAAATTCTTCACAAAATCTCACCCAGCTCTTCCAGAAAGTCTTTTAGGATGCCTACTCCTACTACTTATTCTACCATTTGATATAGCCTTTTCTTGTCAGCCCAGATGTAACTGATGTTTATGTCAAGGGTTTTGTCTCCTAGCCCTCCAGAGCTACAAAACTTTGAGTGACTAAGGTATCACTGCATTCCAAATGCCATAGCCATGGTTCTTCTATGCAAAAGAACTAAAATGCACCTCTCCCTGTCTCTGTGTCACACTTTGTTATCTGGACCTAAGTGGGCACTACATAAGTTCCAACATGAAAGCATTTCCTCTAGCTTCTCATTACAGATCATCTCTCCTTAAGTCCCAGGAATGTTTCTAGGAAGCTGGATCAAGTGATTAATGTCTAACACAGATAACATGCAACCTTTCTCTTATCCCCTCATTCCAAACATATCCTCACTAACTCTGTCTCCAAAACCTTTATTGGAAATAAATCGTCTCATATAAATTGAGTTAGTCAAATCTATTTACTCTGTGCAATCCCACAAATA
Organism: Cheracebus regulus; assembly: GCA_963574635.1. Taxonomy (NCBI): domain Eukaryota; kingdom Metazoa; phylum Chordata; class Mammalia; order Primates; family Pitheciidae; genus Cheracebus; species Cheracebus regulus. The sequence goes on along the minus strand of CAUYQU010067675.1, from coordinate 48,187 downwards.
CACCAGATATCTATGACATAACTACGTTTCACCATTATTTTATCAGCTCCTAAACTACTTTGGGTAACATATTAGGCACTCATTAAATATTTATTGAATTAATGGATGGATAGATGAGTGCATTTCTAAAACCATATCTAAGAATTAACGAATGGATGAGTGCATTTCTCAAACCCAATCTTAGCAATCACAGCTTTCATTCTAGTTAGTGTACTGTTCTCTCTTCCTTTCCACCACTACTCCCTTCTCCCTTTCCGCCACCAGCACATACATGCACACACATATACACAGGAATACATGCTCAGAGAGTGACATGTGGAAAGGAAAACTAATTTTAAATTTATTTAAATAAAGTTATTTAAACAAATGTCTAGCTACATTTTTCCAACTTTTCTGTTGTAGTTTCTATTGTTCATTCTGTTTCAAACATGTTTCTAACTCTACCACATTAACTATTTTAAAGAAATTAAGAGACATTTTGTATGCCAGTTTTTCTCTGATGCAGTCTGATTTCCTTAGGGAGAAAAAAAAGTTTAAAATTTGAGCCTGAGAGTGTGAGGCTGAGGTGAGCCATAATTGTGCCATTGCACCCAAACTTGGATGACAGATTGAGACCCTGTCTCAAAAAAACAAACAAAAAAAAAACAACAGCAAAACTGTATATTTCAGACATGTCAACTAGATTCACCTCATTATGCAAAAAGACTTCTTGAAATTTTACCTCTTATAAAACTAAAACAATATGCATTAAATAACATTTACTCATTTAAAAAAAAAAGTTTAAAAAATGGCACATACAGAACTTACCTGAAATTTCAATTCATCACTGAAGAGCAGCTATGGTAATAATCAACTTTAGGCAGATAACTAAATCATTGGAACAATAGAAAAGCATAGTAAATAGCTATTTACTGCAGTGGAATTGACCCAGAGCCACCAAGTGTTGAAACAAAAACCAGTATGTTTTTAATGATGGAGGTGGATAGGTGTGACCAGGAACAAACATAGTATATTTTATTTTTGTCTGAAGTTATGTCTGTGTTAAGCTAGAACTTTACTATGCTTAATTGTAGCATGTGTCCTCTCCATTTCTTACTTATAAAATGAAGACTGCAATGATCTGGTCTTGTTATACGCAAGGGAGTTAGAAGGAAAGTGCCACACTTTGAGTTCCAATTGAGAGTCCTTTATTGCCAGTGACTGACAGTCAGCTTGCACTCAAAAATCTCTCCGCCTGGAAGAAGGGGCTTGATTCCTTTTTATACCTGCTTAGAGAACGGGAGTGGCAAAGTGGAATTTTACAGAAGCACAAGCAGCAAGTTAGTAGGAGGAAGCTGGTAACCAGGAGGCAGGAGTTTCCCAGGATTGTTGGTTACCAAAGGGGGTAGTGTGGGGGACTTTCCATATAATCAATCACCAAGGAGGGTAGGGAATTCACAATAGCAGGTAGACTCACCAAGCAGGATGTAGTTACAAGGGTTACAAGTTTCTGAGTACAGAGTGACCCAGCTGTGTACCCAAAAGACAAATGACAGGGAGGGAAAGGCGAAGATGGGATTTGTCTGGCTCACATCTAAGATGGAGTCTGTTAGGCTAGCACAGTCTAAAATGCACACCCTCTCTTTTATTACCGAGTTCCAAGGACTCACAGAAGTTCTGCCCATAGCAATCTCATTATAATATGGGCTAGGAATCCAACTTGAATGAAGTAATCATATAACCATGTTTTGGGAGACACATATCATTTCAAAAACTTGATCTTTTTTCTTGATTTTAGTTTCTTTTATTCTAAACATTCAACCATATTTAGCCTTCACCAACACATGCTACCATATAAGAATTTTAGTCCATATATAGAAATGTAATTTTGCTAATTTGTTTACTCTAAGTAACAAATATTGATATTTGTTCATATGTACAATACGTTTTTGTTGCATTTATCTACTATGATTAGTAAACATTAACAGAAGAATGTGCTGGATGGACTACGTCCCCTACACAATGAAGGCTAGATGTAGTTCTCCTTCTCTTGGAGGCCATTTTAGTACTTAGATTTTCTATCAATAAGATGCTGACCCACCTGTCTTAGTCCTTTTTTCTTCAGAAGATTGAGAAATCCATACTTAAAAATAACTGTGAGAATAAATAATTCTCAACTGTGTTGAGAATTCAACAGCACTTCTGTTTAAAATTCTCCCTTAAGTGAATAATAAACCATCTCCAAAGATAGCTCAGGAGCTATTGAAATGGCTCCTTCCTTCATATCAATAAATTTATTATCTGTATTAGAAAAACCTATGAGAATTAGCAACAATTATGTCAAATTTACATATTTACTTAACAAAATCACCTCCCATATTTTTACAAATTAATGTTGGGATAATAGTGGAGCATGGAGTGTCAGAGTCAGGAAGTCCTTTAGAGTGTGATTCAGTCAAACTTTAGATATAAAAGTAGGTTTAAGTGCAAACATCATCTTCATTCTTTGCTCTGACTTAAGTCCATGTATTTAATTCATTTTGAAATGTCACATAGAAGTAAGAATATAGTTTATGAATATAAAAAGCCATGACAGGCATAATTATTTTTAAAAAGAAATCAAGGCACTCTTTGTTAGATCATTATTGAAGATTTCAGAATCTCCCTTAAACTTTATTTAGGAAATAAGTAACAAATCTTTCCTGTACACTCATAATATTATAAAAGGATACTCTGAATGTATTGTGTATTAGTTTCCTGTTGGTGCTGTATAACATGATCCCAAACTTAGTGGCTTAAAATAATACAAATTTTTTATCTTGCAGTTCTCTAGGTTAGAAGTCCAACATGGATCTCATTGGAATAAAAATCACATTGTTGGCTGGGCTACTTTCTTTCTGGAGGCTCTATGAGAAAAATTGGTTGCTTTGCCTTTTCCAGTATTAGAGGCCACCTGCATTCCCTGGCTCAGGGCCCCTTCCTTCATCTCCAAAGCCAGCAATATTGCATGTCTGTAACAATTCTTCTGTAGTTATATCACCCTGTAACCCTTCTTTGTCTCTTCTTCTACTTTTAATAATGCTTCTGATTTACACTGGGCTTACCTAGATATTCCAATTAATTTCCCAATTTTATTTTATTTTATTTTATTTATTTGAGATGGAGTCTCACTTTGTCACCCAGGCTGGAGTGGAGTGGCAGGATCTCAGCTCACTGCAACCTCCACCCCTTGGGTTCAAGTGATTCTCCTGCCTCAGCCTCCCAAGTAGCTGGGATTACAGGCACCTGCCACTGTACCTGGCTAATTATTGTATTTTTAGTAGAGACAGGGTTTCAACATCTTGAACTCCTGACCTTGTGATCTGAGCACCTCGGCCTCCTAGAGTGCTGGGATTATGGGCGTGAGCCACTGTGCTGGACCAGTTTCCCAATTTTAATGTCAGAAACATTAATTCTAACTGAAATCTCAATTCCTCTTTGGCAAATCCACAGGTTTCTGACAATAAGAGATTCAACTCTGTAGGAGTGGCCATTATCTGTCTTCTACTTGTTTTACCTGCAAAACCAATTAGAAGTCATTGTCTAGATCATTCCACATGGAAATACCATTATGGTTTCAACTGGAAAGCTTCTTGCTTCTCTCTTAACTAGATATAATATATCTTAACTTGAAGGGGTTTTCCTCCTGTTCTTCCCTCAAAAGCTGCCTAGGTTTGGCTGTGGACAAAGGGAACACAGTGATGTCTTTGCGTAAGAAATTGTTGACAGGGAAGTTTAAAGGTATGTCCTGAAAAGAGACAGGAAAGTACAGATATGCTTACTGAAATTCCCTGCAATGAAAGTCAGGTAACCTAGAAGGAAACTCCTCTGATACTGCATTTGTCTTATAGAAATTTTATGGTTGCTGTATAAGAAAATACTTAGGTATTGCAGAAGCTTCAAATAGAAGTAGCACCATTCTTTTGAATATACTTTATGGAAAGTTCTTAAAAAGTGAGATCTTTCCTTGTGTTAATTATGAGTGTAAACATAATGTCTCTCAGAGCAAAAATAATTGAAAAGTCTTAGGTTGTCAGACACACACGTGTCTCATAACCTCTTCCTGTTTGGATAAATTATAGTGATTCAAAGGGTGGTGGGATGGGGGTGTGGGGAGATTGGTGATTAGTGTCATAATTGAAAAAACAATGAAATACATTGAGTTTTAAAAATAACAAAATTATTATAAGCTCATGTTTCTACTTATTGCTATTTTTAATAGAAAATAAATTTATAACATTTATAATTCTTTCTAAGAATTCAAGATCTTGTTCAGTCGTTTTGCATCAGTGAATGTTTATCAGAAACACCTGAGACGCAATTTAAATGTCCCATGTTCTCTCCATCTTCCTAATCCTGTCAATGTCAGTAAGTGATGGGGAAATAGATCCTGAATAATGGACAAGCTTTCAAAGAAAAACAGTTTCAAGGTGATTATTATATTGTAACTGGGTTTTGGAATGGGATGAGGCTCAGTCCCCGCCCCCCCGTTTGATGTGCCCATTGTTCTTGGCCCCTCTTTGCCCCAAGAATGGAGAAGGGGCTCTGGTGGTGCAGTGAGCTTACAGTTCAAGTAAATATTGGACCCAAAGAGTTTAGCAGAAAGCGATTTATTAGACAGAGAGAGAGAAAGAGAGAAAGCTCCCACGCTGCCATGGGAGGGGAATCCGAAGGGCATATCTCCACAGATAGAGAGGGAAAGACAACTCCCATGTTGTTGTGGGAGGGGATCCCAGAGAGGGAATTCCAGGCAGGTAATGTGCAGTGGAGTTTTAACTTTGAAGTTATTCCCGCCCCATTCATGTTCTTGTCCAATGAGAAGAGTTCTTTCAGACTTCCTTTGGAGTGATTGATCTTTGACTCTGATGCTGAATTGGCTGTCAGGCCCAAAACAGAGGTCCATCCTCCCAGAGTTTTTCACAGGCTATTTTAAACAAAGTAGCACACCTGAATTTTTACTTAGCCCATGCATGGGAAAGTTAGACAAAGAACTTTAGGTTCCTGGATGGGGAGGTGGATGGAGTTATGGTGTTGGAAAGTTCTTTCTTTTGAAACCACGCCCCTTGTGGACCCGGGGAAGAGAAGTTAACATAGTTCCTCAGTACGTTCTCTGAACAGGAAAGTCCAACTGCTGTTGGGACACAAGCATCAATCACTGTTTAGCTACTTCCTGCTGAATTGGGGCATAAAAGGGGCCATGAAGATGAGGTTTCAACTAGAGAGGAGTCTTCCATGGGTGCAGGTTGATCCAGAGGTCCACGATAGAACTCATGAGCCAAGGACATCCAGGGTTCCATTTTCAGGATCATTTGTGGCCTTATGACTTTAATTCTAGAAGAAACAAATTTGACAAGAAGGTTAAGATGAGAAGCTCAGAGGCCAGCAGTAATAGAATGGTTATAAACAGGCCTAGGAGAGCGTAGAGCCAGGACAGCCAGTTGCTAAACAAGCCCCACAATTCTGTTTGATGAAGGTCTTTCGCCCTGTGTTTGATTTGGTCCCTGAGTTCTTTAACTTTGTTTAAGACAACGCTCGATTGTTTTATAAAGTAGCGGCATTCTTTTCCTAGAAAGAGACAGATTTTTTCTTTCTCTGCTGTTAGCAGATTTAGGGCCTTTCTACTTTGAAGAGCTATGACAGCTAAAGAGTTAAGCTGTTTCTGCAGAGTGAGCTGCCTTTGCAGAGAGAATTAGCAACCTTTTCCATGTTGTTATTTAACTCCTGAGATAGCTTATAGTAACTCAGTAGCAGTAGTAACTTTTCTAATGCCAGTGCCAAGTTCTCCTATTTTTCTGGCCCCCCACCACTATGAAATAAATAATGGGGATCTGAGAGTGTGGTTGCAGATAGCAAAGTTAAGAGTGATAGTCCTGTTAATGCCAGGATGTAAGTTAGACTTATGAGTAGTTACTTTCCTGGGGATCTCGTCGGAAGAGCAAACGTGGATCCTCTAACGGCTGGCAGGTGTATGAAGGGTTGTTTCCTGGAACTTCAGGCTGTGGAGTGGAGGGCTTATGCTTTTCTTCAGGAGGTGTCCAAGGCTTTAGCCAAATGTGATGAACCATGAGTTAATTCCTACCACTTTAACTGCCGGCTTGCCAAAGATGTAACCAGGTCTTGGGATGGGATGGAACTCAGTACCCCCTCATTTGATGTGACCAAGGTTCTTGGCCTCTCTTTGCCCCAGGAATGGGGAAGGGGTCCTGGTGGTGTGGTAAGCTTACAGTTCAAATAAATAATCAGACCCAAAGAGTTTAGCAGAAAGCAATTACTTAGGCAAAGAAAGAGAGAGAAAGAGAGAGCTCCCATGCTGCCATGGTAGAGAATCTGAAAGGGATGTCTGCACAGGAAGAGAGGGAAAGACAGCTCCCACGTTGCTGTGGGAGGGGATCCCAGAGAGGGAAATCCGTGTAGGCAAGGTGCAGTGGAGTTTTAACTTTGAAGTTATTCCTGCCCCATTCAGCTTCTTGTCCAATGAGAGGAGTTCTTTCAAACTTCCTCTGGAGTGATTGATCTTTGACTCTGATGTTAGATTGGTTGTCCAGCTCAGAACATAGGTCCTTCCTCCCAGAGCTTTTCGTGGGCTTTTTTAAACAAAGGAGCACACTTGAAATTTTACCTAGCCCGTACACGGGAAAGTTAGACAAAGAACTCCAGGTTCCTGGATGGGGAGGTGGATGGTGCTGGGAAGTTCTTGCCTTTGAAACCACACCCCTTGTGGACCCGGGAAGAGAAGTTTACATAGTCCCTCAATATCACAGATACTTAAGAATCATGTCTGTTCATTTCTATATAAATGTTTAATACAGTATAAAAATTGTTGAGTGGGAGTGAAAAAGAGAAGATTTCAAGAAGACTAAGTCTTCTTTAACACCAATCAGATGTTACCTAATTCTTGGAGGATATAAATTAAGTGGGAGAAAAGGATTCAGTTTAGAGAAAATCATTTGAATGAAGGCATAGAAGCAAAAACACAGTCACGTATTATTAGAACTCAGGTGGTTCTGTTTTGTTACAGTTGGGGAGAACTAAGGTAGGCAGCCACCAGAAATCAGATCAAATGGTATTATATACTAAATAGTATAAAACTTATGCTTAATTCAATTAACAATGGAAAATCACTGATGAGTTTTGATATATGGAACTTAGATTTGTTAATATATTGGTGTCACTATAAAAACTGACTTTTAACATACCACACACTATTCCCGCAATCCCCATCCTTGTAATATCAACTGGTCCTCTGATGGACCGGGAATCAAAGTGTGAAATTTAGATAGGAGTTTGAAAATTATTTTAAGCAAATTATTAAACATAGTTGAGAATCCCAAATACACCAACATTTATTCTAAAAGTATCTCATAAAATAACTGAGTATAGAGACCTCATTAAGAAGTTTGCAGCTGGGCACAGCAGCTCACTCCTGCAATCCCAGCACTTTGGGAGGCCAAGATGGGTGGATCACTTGAGATCAGGAGTCGAAGACCAGCTTGGCCAACATGGTGAAACTCCATCTCTATTAAAATATTATAAAAATTAGCTGGACATGGTGGTGGGCACCTCTAATCCCAGCTACACGGGAGGCCGAGGCAGGAGAATCTCAAACCCAGGAGGTGTAGGTTGCAGTGAGCTGAGAGATTGCACTACTGCACTCTAGCCTGAGAGGCAGAGTGAAACAGTTTCAAAAAGAAGACGAAGAAGAAAAACTTTGCTGTTACAGAGATTCTGACCTGTAACGTGAAATGTTTGCTCCATTTTTTTCTGTTAAGAATGCTTACCAGTTTATAAAACTCAGTTTCATATTTTGGTCTTTCCATCCTCTACCTAAGTATCATTTGATCATAAAATTATAATAGAATTTGCTTATTTATTCAGTGAAAGCGGCAACTTTCAAAATCAATAGAAGTATCTTTGGGTGACTTTGATAAATGCAAAAGAAAATACAAATAAGAGTACTGTGTCATTGTTTAATGTTGTAGAAACTTCATCACAGTCACTACTAGTAATACCAAGATTCTCATTAATGTCACCTCAAAGACTTGTAAAGTTTAAATTGGAGAATTGTATTCAGAGTCATTTATATACTTTAAAAAATTACCTGGGCTTGTCACTATTGTGCTAAGTAAAACAGGAGAAGGTTTTTTACTTGGTAACAAATGTAAATGTGGAGTACCACATCCTCCAAAAGCTATATACCACAGTGATAATTCATTCATTTAACAATTCATTCATTCAAACAGCATATTTATTGACATAAATTCATGCTACATGTATGTGTATACACAAACACAAACATATTTATTCCCATGGATTCAGAGGTCAACAGGACAAGCCTGTCTTCCTTAGTTTTTCATAATCAAGAGGAAGAAGTCCATATATTTTATGTCAGATCATGAACAGCTCTTTGAGGGATAAAAGAGTTAAGGATATTTTAGGATAGGACAGGATATTATAGGGTAAGGCAGACAGGATATTTTAATGCTTGCGGAGGATAAAACATAGAGGAGAAGGTTCTGAAGCCAGAAACCAGTGAGAGGGATATTTTTAAAAAAACTAGGCAAGAGATGCTGATAACTTGGAGAAAAATGTAGTGGTAGGAGTCACAAGAACAGATTTCATCTGATTCTATGGCATAGCTCACAGAATTTGCTGATGTTTAGATGCTGTCTTAGAAATATAGGTACAAAGCTAGCTCTAAGATAGTCCATTTGAACAATGAGAATAATAAAATTATAAATATTAAAATGGAGAAGACTGTAAGAAAAGCAGGTGTGTGTGTGTCTCTGTGTGTGTGTGTGTATCTAAAGTTCAGTTTTGTGCATGTCAAGTTGGAAATGTGTTTTATATATTCAAGCAGAAATGTCTAATCAGTGTTGTATTTGGCAGTTTGGAATTCAGGGCAAAGAACAAAGCAAGAGAGAGACATTTGGTAATTGTCAGCGTACAGCACAGGTATTGGTTTTTTGCTTACTTTCGATGATCTATGTGATGAATGAGATCAACTAAGGTGAAGAGAGAAACAAGGTCAGGATGCTGAGCCCTTGACGTATGCTGACTTTGAAAGCAGGGGGAGGAGGAAAAGCCAGCAAAAGAGACTACAAAGATTTACCAGAGAGCAAGGAGGAGAATGGAGGGACTCATGCCCCATGAGGCAAAATGGGAAAAAAGAAGTGTTTCAAGAAGTTATTCATCAAGAATTTGTGGTAATCAAATAAGAAGAATGGGAATCAACCTTTGGTTTAGCAGTGTTGGGATAACCGATAGCCCTAACAAAAGCTGCTTTAGTAGCATGGTGAACTCCGAGAAGTATGGGAGGAGAGAATATTATCATCAAATGTGAGCAATTATCTTGAGCATTTTGCTTCAATGGGTAGCAGAGAAATAGGCAGAAATGAAAGGGAAATGTTGAGTGAAGAAAAACTAATTTTTAAAGATGAGAACTATAACCTCATAGAGTCAATCTACGATAGTATGAAAATTTGATATGGGAGAAATACTGAAGGATTTCTGTAGTGAGATTCCTGAATGGAAAGGAGATAATGAAATCTAGTGAACGTGTGAAGAGGTTGGCTTTGAGTGGGCCTGCTGAATGCCATCCATAGTGGTGAAAGCAATATATTAAAATGCATGCAAGTTGAAAGGGACTGTGGGGAAGCAAATATATTTTTATGTAATTGCTTATATTATTCAATAAAATAGTAAGCATGATCATTGGTTGAGGACTGTAGGGAGGGAGAGGTGTTAGAGATTTGAGGAGAAATGTGAAGACATGTATAGTATGTTATAGAGTAAATAGATGAAGAAAATGTCATAAACATTAAAACATCCCAAGACAGAAATAAATTTGGAGTCTAAATTAGAAAATATATTCTTACTCATTTTTTCTTCTCATTTCCACTTCAACAGATGTCTTTTTAATAAAAGTATTTTAGCTTCTTATTCTAGTAGGAGTAAAATAGAAACCACATCCACACTCTAGATAATTCAAGATAGTTTCCTGTCATGAAAACATAAAAGGAAAAACATAAACATGAGACTTCAGGAAAATATAGAAAAAAATGACAATAAAACGGATTTCAGGCTGTGGTAAGAAAACAAGAAGGAATACAGATTTTCAAAACTAGAGATGAACAAAAATGCAGAAGTAAACAACAGAGCAAGATGTCTCACTCTACTTTAGAAATTTTGTCTGAAGCATTAAAGAACTAAAGAAGCCACGTAAAAGCAGAGAGAGCAAATCAAAGTAGGTATATGTCTTAAAATACTGTTAGAAACAGAAAGTTTAAAATGTAGCCTATAAAGAAAGTAGAAATAATTTCAGAGTAGAAAATTTTAGTGTATGGGAAGACAGTGGTCTATAGTAGAGGAGATGTAGGATTTTTAATATCTGCATATTTAGGGAAAATACAGACTCATATTTTTCTATATTGTGAATAACTGAGGGATAAAGATCATCATTATACATTTATATACGTTCCCTTATCCACATGCAATAACAAAGGATGGATATATATATATATTTTTTCAGTGAAAGCGGCAACTTTCAAAACCAATAGGAGTATCTTTGGGTGACTTTGACAAATACAAAAGAAAATACAAATAAGAGGACTGTGTCATTGTTTAATGTTGTAGAAACTTCATCACAGCAGTCACTGCCAACAATACCAAGATTCTCATTAATGTCACCTCAAAAACTTGTAAAGTTTAAATTGGAGAATTGTATTCAGAGACATTTAAGGATGGATATATATATATATATATATATATATATATATATGAACACCCATATAGGCATTTAAGCATTTAAGCTGTGGTGATATTTCAGTGGTTGTGTTTGGAGAAAATTTTAATTCCAACAACCTGCCAGTTTCACTATGTTTATATATTTCTCTCTCTTCAATGACAGTTACTTGATTCCTGCCTATATTTAGTTATTGAAAGCAGTTTATTTCTATCCATATCTACATCTGGGTTGGAAATGTGTTTTATATATTTCTCCAATTACTGAGAGCATATAGATTGTTTCTCAATAAGAATGAAGCAAATTTGAGTTCCTTAATATCAAATTGTTTCTCAATAAGAATGAAGCAAATTTGAGTTCCTTAATATCAAACTAAATCTTTACTTTTTGATATACTGCTTCTGTAGTTCACCTGTGAAAACTGATATTTGGTAGGAATATTCTGAGGGAAATGTGAATATAACTTATAAGCAAGATTCTTCCAAGTTTATACTTGTACTAGACCAGATTAATATAAAGCCATATACCTGGTCCATAACAGGTAGGCCTCAGAAGAGTTGCTTTTATGAGCTGTAAATTAATACTCATCCCTTAACTTTTCTCAGGTGTGATATACAAAACATACGTAGTTAGTCCCATAATTTTAAATGCTGTCTGATGTTGCTTTCAAGGATATTTCATTGCACTGCTCTATATTTGAGAATGTCTTTCTGGAACTATAGCAGAGAGGTATTTCTAGGCCTAGGTTAGAAGGTCAGTTACTAAGAAGGCAGTCTAAAAATATCATACCCAGGGGAACATGCATTGTAAAGCAAAGAATAAACAGAGTTCAAGAGCTGGAAATTTAGGTCAACAGAAATGCCAAACCTGGAAGATCTATAGCAGCACCTAGTCTGACTGATAAATTGAGAGGGCAGTCTAGAGCAAAGATGATGGATTGATGTGCTTGGTTCTGGATGAAAGTCATGAACAGTGATTCTGTCTTATATCCCTTGACCTTTAAACCAGCTCAGCATACCCATACTCATGACAGAGGTGAGATATTTGTACTCTGAGTGTTTTTCATGTAAGCATTTTTAACTTGGCCTGTTCTTATTTTGATCTCCACGCTAGGTTGATATGAAAATTTGGCACTTATAACATCTTAGATCTTTAAGTGTTTGCAAATATTGATATATTGAAGAACCTTGATATTTTGATGGTTTGAGCCTGCAATCCGCTATTCATTCCTAATTTGTTTTCAGCTTCTAATGTTATATAACCATTGAGCTCTTAGGAATCCATGCCTAACACAAAATCAGTGGGGTGGTTAATATACACACACAGATAAATATAGATATAATTATAAATAGATATCTGACCAAATTGTTCCAATGTCCCTCTTTTACTGCCTTAGCAACATGTATAAAGTTGTCATTATTCTCTAGACCACGGATCTTGGGAATAGAAAGTAGCAAACGATAAGCAGAGTCTGAGAGTAGATATCTGCTTGTCTGTCAAAAATTCAGAAACACATTTGAATTTGCCTAAGTTGAAATCTCCAGTGTGTTACCTAAAGTTGCTTATGTGTAGGTGATTTTGTACTCCCTCTCCCTTATGAAGAAAATCAGAACATACTCATTAAAATATTCGGAATGTATCCTTTTGCATTACTTATATACATATCAATAGTGGTTTCCTACATAAGGAAAGATTTAAAAGGCAACACTTCAAGTACTCCTACTGTCAGAGCATATTGAACAGTACAATCACATAGTTTTCTCCATAATTCTAACATTCACTATTGTTAGAATCTCATTTTAATTATTTAATATGCTTAGCCAACATATCCCAGAGTCCTATAAGCTATCTTAATATTGTTGGGCTTAGAGGATCCTTCATTTCAGGGCAGTAGGAGGATGATATTATGAGATTAGCTTTATGATGAAGTGCTCCAAGCTGCGAGCATCATGGGATTATCTGATAAACCGGGAAGTTTGGAGCAAATTTGCCTATCTGGCTATACCTCCTCTTGGCAGCAGCACTGGGACCTTTCCAGAAAGTAAGGTAAATAAACCATCAAAATAATTGGCCAAATGCAATGATACCTACCAATATGGTAAAATGAACATTTCTAGGCAAGGAAAGGAGGTTTGCTTATAGATTGATAAAGCACTTTTAACCAGGCATAGCTCATTTATGTAGCCACATATCTGATACCACGAAAATTCCCCAACCTGCCAATAACAAGGCTGAAACTCCCAGTTAATTTTACTGGCAGTTTTTGCCCATGTAATTCTAATATATACAAGTAAGCTGGCTCTCAAACTGTTCCAAACAGGTTTTAGGAGCATCACACAATTTCGAGGTAATAACATGCCTCAATCTTGAGAATTCCACTAAGTTAACCTAAGATGTCTCATGAAGAAATAGATCGTATGGAAAGAAAATTCTGCTTAGAAGCAATTATGATACCTTTCTCAAGAGTTATGCTTTCAAGAATGTCCCTGTTATGATTTTTTTTTCATCAAATGTCCGTGCTGCACCATTTTCTCAGTCTTACTTGCTATTCACTGCTATTCATTGGAATGCCCATACACTATACTTATTTATATTGTCATCATCACCTTTATAGTGTTTAAGCTTCCATTCTAACTGAAATTATTTTTTTCTTTGCCTGCAATAAAATGTTTTCTGACAAGAAAAGATAAAACTGTCTCAGAGATTTGGAAAGCAATGTAAAGGAAATTTGGTACCTAGAATCTTTGATGCTACAAATAGCTATGTTTACCTGTGAAAAGCCGAGACTCCACAAACTTGGAAACCAGCTTGAAATGTGGGTTCATTGCATTATTCTCCTCCCCTGTGGGGGCCTCTTTTCTATTAAGAAACACTATTTTAATGGTTTTAATATCTGGTACAGTACGTTCCTCCTTAATAAGCAATTTTTCTAAAATACTTTTATTATTCTTGTCTATGAATTCTTGAGCATGAAGAACTTTTGTATACTGACACACACTGCAAAAAATATATTTGGAATTGTGATTTTCCATTGAATTTAAATTTGTAAACCAATTTACAGAAGAAAGATATCTTTAAAATCTCTTATCCAAAACTTTGTGGACCAGATGTGTTGCAAAACTCAGACATTTTTATACTTTGAGAAATTAATATGGAATCAATACTACACAAAGTTTGTACAAGGCCTATAGTAAAGCCTTGTAATCAAATATGCTATTTTGGCCCAAGAGGGTTAAAAAAATCTATAAATAGGTCACAAAAGTCCACTTAAGGGTTTGTTAAAAACAACTTTCCAAAAAGATTGGTATGCTTTAAAGATTTATAATGTTAGGAAAAGACTGGTATTTTGTATGTCAGATGTGGTATTGCTGACCAGCACTTGGTTCTCCCATCTAGAATCATAAACATATCTCCATTTATTCAAAGGGGTGAAAGTCAACATTATAAAAGCATTAATAAAAATTATAGTGTTGACATAAGTGTCATGCATATATTATTAGATTTGTTCTATTTATCATTTTAGCAACAATTGTGAATAATGTGAAAATTCTAAAAATTTATAAGCAAATTAGTAAGGACTACTATATGATATTTTTGCATAATTCCTCTGCATTAACTCATATTATTTGAATTCCTATTAGTTTGAATAGTAGTTTGGTTGATTATGTAAATAATAATGTTCTATTTTTGTATATTTGTATTTCATATTTATACTCCAATTTTTATTGCAATGATATAAACATCTCAAACACTAGTAGGAAATACCGAAGAGTTAAGCCTGTATTTTCTTTATCTTCAGTCAAAATACACATAAATATATTCAGTCAAAATATATATAAATATAAATGCATTCACATATGCATATGTATATATTTACTTTTGTATAATATATATTCGTGTATTTATATACCATATATAGTAAGTAAACTTGGCAATATGTGCATGTATGTGTACAGCTCCAAACTAATAAAGCTAATGCCTTTACAGGAGGCATTAAAATATTTTTTTAATTAAGAATTATTGTTTAAACAGGATTGACATTTTGACATATATTGAAATGTTCAAATAGATTCTTTCTTTGACCTCATCAAGTGATGACATATATCATTTTCTTTTACAATGTTAATACACCCTTATTTTTTTAATAAGCATTTGGTCATGGTCTATTTTCTTTTATATATTCACTATATCTCATCTATTAATCTTTTTATACTCATAAGTGGATTGGTTTTTGGCTATTTGTCATAGATTTGTTTCAAGTTCACACTAGCTTCATATAATGTAAATACTTCTTTCTCTTTTGTTTTCTTGAGCATTTTATAAAATAAAACTACTCTTATGTATAGTACAACAATGCTAACGTTATTTATAGGGGAGGGTTAATTCTTTACTCAGTTTACTAACTTTATCCCTGATTTGTGTATATTCAACTTTTTTGTTTACTTGAATACATAAGTAGCATCAGTATTTGTCCAATACATAAAACATAACTATAACTTAACATTTTGTTTCTGTGGGCATTTTAAAATTAAATACTTCTAATAAACATTGAATAATCATTTCACAATGTTTATGCTTGTGACATTATATTTTATGTAAACATTTAAGTACATTATTTTATGTTGTTTAGTTATATAAGTCTATACTTATTACAACCATATTATAAATACCATATGTACATAAAATTATAAAACCAAAAAACTTTGAAATAGCATTCTGTGTGATGTCATACACTCAGATCTCTCTTAATAGTTTTGGATCATCTGTAAAACAAAAAATTATTTATTCAATACTTATATAGACTCTTATTAAAGCATATTTATCCCACAGATATCTTGAGGCAAAATATTAGTTTTCTGACCTTTACATTATCCAAGAATTTTTTCCAAGAGATGATTCTATCATCTCCTAGGAATTCTTAAATTCTGATGGATAATGGATATGCAAAGGTTTAATCTATTTACCACAAATGATGTCTCCAATGATAGATACTTTAACCAATAGAACAATATTTAATTAAACTCATTTATTATCACAATTTTGTAATGTTAAATGGCAGCACTAGTAATAAGTTTAGGAAGATTAACAAATCAATCTCTAATCAATTAGCCAACATAGTGGCTTCATATAAGCACCAGTTAATAATTGCCAGGCATAACTTAAGAATCATGTCTCTAATATAATGAAGCTGTGTATTAAGAACAATCTTTTTTTGTAAATCACACTCCACTATATTCTGCCAGAATAACTGTATCACCAGCAATCATGTAATTAATTTTACCTAAATATGAGGTCCTCAATAA
Organism: Cheracebus regulus; assembly: GCA_963574635.1. Classification (NCBI taxonomy): domain Eukaryota; kingdom Metazoa; phylum Chordata; class Mammalia; order Primates; family Pitheciidae; genus Cheracebus; species Cheracebus regulus. The sequence goes on along the minus strand of CAUYQU010067675.1, from coordinate 32,125 downwards.
AAAACTTCTAAAAAGTAAGTTTTTAATATTATGTTTATGCTGACTTTATGATACTATTCATGTTTCCAAGTAGCTGCCTACCTGAATATTTAGTAATACCATCTGGACCTAATGAACAGATAGTAAGCATAACAAAATAAAAGACAGAGGAGATGTTAATTCTAAGTGAAGACTAGTAAAGTTCAAGTTGTGGACTGACAGTTTGTCATCATAAGGCTTCTACATTTCTTAAATCTGGAATTTTCAATCGTTGGAAGTCATATCTTCTTCAGTAGAAGGCTGATGCAATATAAGAATGAATTGAATAGTTTTAACATATTCATTGAAATCTATTAGTATGCATAAAACATATACATTTTTAATTTCACATAATGTTATTTTCATCAGCAGTATACCTATTAAATCATCGTAAATTCCATTATTACACATGTGATTTAGCCACAAATTCACAGAGTAAACAAGGATATAGGTGGAAAGTGCTATACTGGGAACAAAATAACTCAGTATATTACTGTTTAAGTAGTTGTAGGTTGTTTTTTAAGACAGGTAAAGTATGTTGTTTTCAGTCTTCTCATTAGTAAATGAGTTTGTATAATAAGGAATCATTAAGACATTTTTAAAGAGAAAATGAAAAAAATAAAACTACAGGCCAATTTTCCTGATGAACATAAACACAAAGTTCCTCAACAAAATACTGGCAAACCAAATCCAGCAACACATGAAAAAGTTAATGTAAGGTCTGTTTCCGAGGATAAAATGAAGGAACTTAGGCCAGCACCAAAATAATCCAATGCAAGGGAATTTATTCAGGCTCCCGGGTGAGGTTCTGCGGCCCGGACAGGAGGGGCCAGAGAAGTCGCACAGACTCCTCTCAGACAGGGGGTTTTATAGGGAGTGAGACAGCTCGATTGGTTGTGGGAGAGCAAGACTGCTATTGGGTAAGTTACAAGCCTTGATCTAGGACTTGGCTTGTTAAAACTTGGCTACTATTGTAAACTGTGCTGCAATGAACATTCGTGTGCATGTGTCCTTATAGTAGAACAATTTATAATCCTTTGGATATATTCTTTCTGCAATACTCTTTGTCACGATTTGTGCCCTTGTGTAAACCCCCTATTCCATGATCAAAAATAAAAATTCAGTAAAAGAACTTGTTGGTCAGGATGATGCATGCGGACATCAAGATAAGCCTGGTTTCAAATTTTGGCACTGGCACTTATCAACTATATGTGTCCTTGAGCAAGTAATTGAATCTCTCTCAGCTTCGTTTTTAGGATGTAAAAGGGGAATCATAATAACTTACATAAAGTTTTTATGAGGTTATACAGTTCTGAACCAGGGGCCATTATGCCCCATAAGGCATTTTTGGCTATCATAACTGGGAGTGGATGTTACTGGCATTTACTGAGTAGAGGCCAAGGATGCGGCTAAATATCCAGCAATGCACAGAATAGCCCTGTAACAAAAAATTACCCAGCAAAGAATGTCAATAAAGCCAATAAGATGACAAATCCTTCAAGAAATACATTTGTAATAGGCCTGACATAATATTAGCAATCAATAAATGATTATGTGGCTTTATCATATGTACAAAATTTGTGGAATAATTCAGGCCAAAGTTTTAAATTCTAAACACTAAAGGATTCATATTCCTTCTTTAATCCAGGAGAGAAAAAGTGATTTCTCGTTATTTTTTTTATGTTTGAATTCTTGTGAATTTTTTTTTCTGATTCTTTCCCACATTAAATGAAACTATAATAAATTTCAAATTATATATAGAGCAATTCATAAGTTAAGCTATCATCCTGGCCCTGAAGTCCTGGTGGCTTATAAATGATTTATAAAATGAACTAAGAATAGTGGAAAATATTTTAAAACTGAAAATAAAAAACAAGGGATCATTCAAGAGTTAGTTTTTATGTATTGGAATCATTCCACCCCTCTCTATTGGCTGAGGAAGTAACTTGTAGCACATCTTCAAGAAAACCCTAGAGATCAGAACCCTCTATTTACTTGTCTTGGGCAATTGCTCTTAGTGTCTTTCTGGGTCAAAGTTTTGTTTTGTTTTGTTTTGTTTCTGAAAGCATCCGTCTGGGAAATTGGACAGTTTTCCTGAAAGATTTGGAAATATTTTAATCAGAAAGTGTGGTCGAGGGAACAGGAGATTCCTTTTTCCAACAGAGAAGACAGTTGCAAAATAAAATTACTTGCTTTGGAGTTCAACATTGATAAGCCGCCTGTGTACCCAGTAGAATACTAGATGCAAGTATAAGCACCAAAAACTCTCAAACAACACTGGCTTCTGTCAAGTAGGATCTTAAGCCTTCATTCAGGCTATCAAAAGTTAACATATGTACTATTTACAAATTAATAATTTGCATTCTTCTTTTGGCTAGGAACATGTCCTTACAAAACTATTACCAGTGAATGCTTTTGTAATAAACTTGTTTTTTTAAATTCATTTATGGAGTATTGATATTTTTATAGAAAGTCAACTGATTTTTGTACATTCATCTTGTATTTTGCAATTATGCTGAACTAATCAGCTCCACTTTCCTTTGCATTTTCTATATACAAGATAATGCCATCTGTAAGTAGAAAAAGTTTTACTTCTTCCTTTCCAATGTGGATACGTTTTATTTCTTTTCCTTACCTAAGTGCACTGCCTAGAACCTGCAAGACAATGTTGAATGGAAGCAGAAAGAGTAAGCATTCTTGTCCTGTTTTTGATTTAAGGGAAAAACAGTCAGCAATCATTCAGCAGCTGTGTGATCTCAGCAGCTGTGTGAATTTCATAAACTTTCTTTATTAAGTTGAGGAAGTGTCCTTCTATTTCTAGTTTGCCATTACAGTGATTTGTTTCCAAACATTAAACCAACATTGCATTCTAAATACTTCTTAATCATGATGTGATATCATTTTTAGATTCTGTTGTATCATCTTTGCTAAATTTTTATTCAGAATTTTTGCATCTACATTCATGAGAGATATGATCTATAGATTTTTAAGTTATTTTATCTAGCTTTGATTTCAGTATAATTCTAAAAACAGACAATAACAAGTGTTGGCAAAAATGTGAAAAAATTGCATATTTTTCTTATCATACATTGCTGATAAGAATGTAAATGGTGCAACCACTTTGGAAAACAGTCTGGCAGGTTCTTAAAATGTTAAATATATAGTTAGCACATGACCCAGTAATTCCACTGTTAAATACATACTCAAGAGAATGGAAAATACATATTCACACAAAAACTTGTTTATAAATGTTCATACTAGAGTTATTCATAATAGGTAAAATATGAAACCAACAGAAATATCCATCAATTGATGAATGAAGGGATAAAATATGCTATACTCACACAGTCAAATATTATTCAGCAATAAAAAGAAATGAAGTACCAATACAAGTTACAACACTAAGACATTATGCTAGGTAAAAGAAGAGAGACACAAAAGGCCACATGTTGTATGATTTCATTACGTGAAATGCCCTGAATGAGTAGGTCTATAGAACTATAAAGTAGATCAATAGATGCCAGGAACTGGAGAGAGTGAAGAATGAAAGCGACTACAAATGGTTGTGGGTTTTCTTTTTGGATAATGAAAATATTCTGGAATTACATAGCAGTGACAGTATGCACAACCTTGGGAATATGCTAAAATGCATTGAACTGTACACTTTATATTTTATGGCATGTGAATGATATACCAAGTCACATGCATGCACACATATGCACCCATCTATTGCTGATCTCAGTTTCAAGACACATCAAAATTAAAACTGGAAATAACATTTATTTATAACTCATGTTAACACTGTTTTAACAAACAAAAACCTGAGATACAGAGAAGTTAAATAACTTGCCCAAAATCACAAAGTCATTTATACGCAATTTCAAAAAGTTACTTATATCCCTGAACTGCTTTTATATCCATTTTCTTATATACAAAAATTCTCTGATTTTGAAATCATTAAAAGAAAAACAAAAACAAAGTACTACTTTGACTCTTCCCTTGTTCTCAAAAGAATTTTTTTTTTTTTTTTTTGCATGTCATGTTGCTTTCTCTTAAGTTGTAACAAATGTCTTGGGACTCCTCTTATCTAACAAATCAGAAAATAAACATTAAGCATCACGTATTTATCTCCATAAAAAGGTTAGCGAGAAAGAGAACATCAGATCTGCCTCCATAAGGCACTAATTTTCCATATCAGATGGAGACAGAAGGATTTCTGTCCTTCAAAGGATTTAACAATTGTTTCCAAGCTTTCTTTCTCTCCTCATCCCTTTTCTTCCTTCCATCCTCCTTCCCTCCTTTCCTTTCTTTCCTACCTAGCAATGTAACTTTTCTAACGTAGTCATCTTTTCTTAGGGTAAATATACTCCACATTTAAACCATTTGAAACTTACAAAGGTCTGTTTTGACCAAAATAATAGAGTCTTTAAAAAGAAGAATTACAGAAAATAAACAATGTGATAAACCTCAAGCTAGTGAAGTTGGTGCACAACAGGAGAGACATATTATCATCCTAAATGGAGGAAGAACATATGACACCCACAGAAGAACCACACAAATCTATGAATTTCTAGACCTTGCTTCCTCTTAGGATTTACCTTTAGCTTCTGTGAACTTGGGGAGCTCTCTGCCAGAAATGAGTGCTCAGAATAGAATATTTACACTTTGCATCTGGGCCCATTATCAGGGGACTGCTAGGGCTCTCCTACCTAGTATATGGTCAAGACAGTTTCTAAGAAAGTATACTCTTTACTCTCTAGTAGAGACAGATTTATAAGTAGGCTTCACTTTTGGCATCATGTGCTTAAACAATCAGGGCTAAAGTTCTTTTAATTTCTTAAACTGATACATGATTGTTTTCATGATTATATTTGGAATGTTCAAGTTCAGTTAGTCTCAGAAATCCAATTATTTTATTCTGCTTTTAACTATGCTATCATTGAAATAAATGTAGAATTTTATTTTTATTCTGGAAATTATGAAGTTGCATGCAGACTAAGGAATGAGAGTTCTTCCCTAATATGATGCATAATGGCTCATTCTGAAGAGAAGCAAGACCTTAAAATCAGGTTGGTCACAAATATGCACAGCACATACAGCAATTCAAATGAATAAACTGAACCGAATGGAATATATGGTTATGGCAGACATATTGCTACAGTCTTACACTGTAGTTTGAGAACTGAAAGTAAATTTGATTTGCCACAACTTGCTTGAAAAGGACAATAAACATTTGTGTTTAAATCTAAATAGAGTAACTAGCCAATTATAATTTAATTGTACATTTAAAAATAACTAAAATAGTATAACTGGATTGTTTGTAACACAATGATAACTGCTTGAGGTGATGGATATCCTATTTACCCTGATGTGATTATTAAGCAATTGTGTGCTTCTATCAAAATAGCTCATGTACCTATAAATATATCCACCTACTGTGTACCCCCCAAAAAACTAAAAAGTATGCTTAAAAAGCAATAAATATTGAAGTTGTTTTTTAAAGTATCATGTCTATAATAATAAAGAATTATAAAAATTTATTTCCAAAACACTTCATATTGATTCAGAAGTTGTTTTTTAAAGTATCATGTCCATAATAATTAAGAATTATAGAAACTTATTTCTGAAACATTTCACATTGATTTAGAAGATAGAATTTTTTCTTGTTTGCTTCCCCCATAATCCAATTACAGTTTATCAATTCAAGACTATGTGAGAGTGAGTTAGCTCGTATGATACCCACCCTCCTCATTTCTGACACTATTATGCATTTAAATACACAGCCAATTTTTTGGGGGAAATATCAAAAAGTGTATTTGTAACTAACTTGGTATAGATTACTTTACAAAATGTGAATACTTTATGCTTAAACATATTGTAGAAATACAAACCAGATAATATTTCTTACAAATGCAATTCCCTGTATGTTAGCAGACAAGATGTAAATGTTTAACCAAAATGATAAAAACACAAAAAACATACCCCAAAACCAAAATTGTCTATTTCCAAGAAAATTACCATTCTCTACGAAGTTCTCACAAATTAACATGTAACTTAGAGGTCAAAATATGAGATAAAGCTCATGTAACTTAAGCAATTGTCTCTGTTAATCCTTAAACTGGTCCCATCATCATCATCTTCAGGTGAGTAGTCTATAAGTTTCTGTAAAAATTAGGTAACATTTGGGTCAAATGAACATGTGACTTTTTTGCCTACTCACTATTTACAAATATGCTGATATGGAGATAAGACTTTAAAGATGATATATCCATTGACAGAGAAATAATGATTTATTCCCATCTACTGTGATATTCATTTCTCTCAATAATCCTGTGAATTGACTCAAGCATATATGATAGAGGCCCATTTACAAATAATTATATGATAACATGTATACAAATTAATGGGAAGTCTTGTTAAAATATAGATTATTTTTCAGTAGGTATGGGCCTAAGATTCTACATTTCTAGCAAGCTCTGAGGTGATGCTGATGCTTCTGATGCTTAGATCACACTGTAAGAAATAAAAATACTCTAGCCACTAGAAAAAAAAGAGTTATATATGAGATGGATTCATCGTTTGCTTTAAATAACTGCATTATACTGACCCAGGGTATAGATGTTGATCTAACCATATGGTTCATTGTCTTCAAAACAAAGATGCTAGAAAAAAAACACAGACTTTTATAGACAGAGTAATCAGGAATACTTAAATCTAGAAAGATAAATTGAAAAAGAAAAGCTATAATGTGATTCATTTGGATTCAGCTATGCTACTTGGAGAAAAATCTATGAACATGGTCAATCAGATCACACATTTTAACCAATGATTCTGGTTCCTCCAAGAGTACTCTCTACTTGTGGCCCAAAATGACCCAAAATGGCAATCCAGATTTGGCATTTGTGATGTTGAATCAGGGTCAACAAGGAGTGATTTTGTTAATTCCTTTCCTCATAAGAATATTATCATTGTGTGTGTGTGTGTGTGCATGTGTGTATATATATATATATATATACACACACATATATACATATATATACATATATATACACATATATACACATATACATATATACACACATATATATATATACACATATATATATATACACATAGAGAGAGAGAGAGAAAGAGAGAAACCTGTTCTCCATAAAACGGGTTAGCATACCATCTGTTACATTTGAAAATCTAGAAACTTTTCTATTCGCTATTACAATTGAGGATAATTTCTGGACTAGGCCTGCTGTTTAAAAAAAAAAAGAAAGAAAAAAAAAAGAAAAAGAAAAACATTAAATAAAAACTATAGGTAATGTAAGAAATATCAAGCATTTGCAGAATAAACTGGCATTTTACCTTAAAATAACTTTTCACATATGAATTATCTGAGACTGCTGTTGAATATTTTCCTAATTAACAGAATATTCTCACCTTCATTTATATTAAGTTTCCCATACTTGCATAAATAACAAATGGTGTGTCAATGTACCCTTTATCTCTGTCTGTTCCAAAATTGTGATGTTCCTGTAGTTAATGTTAACAAAAGCCCCTCTCCCTTCAGTTTGTAATTCCCTGTCACTGTTTTTCCTATCTACTTTCCAATTAAAATTCTGATTATCTTCCTGAGTCTCCCTTGAGGCCTCTGTTTCTTTTTTAGTAGTTGCTAGGCAAGCTCTTGCCGAGTGCTTTAAAACATCAGAACAATTCAGTGATGGGCATCCTATTATAGAGTGCTCCATGGAAATTTAAACGTGGCCTCCATACATTATACCTTCTACATTAATAGTCTTCCCTCTATATTCACAGAGCCAAGGCTTGATTTGTTTAATTTTTCAAAGTAACTGTGTTCAAGGCCCTGAGACCCAGTCTATAAGCTTATGTGATCTCATTGCCTTGGGGATTTTTTTTTCTTTTCGTATTTTTTTTTATTACACTTTAAGTTCTGGGGTACAAGTGCAGAACATGCAGGTTTGTTACATAGGTATACACGTGCCATGGTGGTTTGCTGCATCCATCACCCCGTCATCTACATTAGGGATCTCATTGTCTTATGTCTGCTTTCTTATGTTGATGGTGACCTATTGGTTTTGCCTCTGACGTTCTATTTTTGCTATAAGTTGCCTTTAGTTTTTTGAGTTTTCATTAATGTTGATTATAAAAACAAATTAAGCTTCATCAAGAAATCAAGTTTACCAGCCCTGCATTCAATTAGGTTTTTGCTCCCAAATGATCTCAATTTTCCAGACAACAGGTGAAGACTTCCTAAAGTTTCATTCATTAACAGTCAACCAGCAAGTACTGAACATGTTCCATATGCTTAGCCTTAAAGAAAGCATTCAGAAAAATATAGCCAAGATATTTGGAATTGTACAAACATGGCTTTGTCTAGGAATTAGTGAATGTCTCTCTGAAATAAGTTATAGGAATAGTTTACTTCACAACAGATTTTTCTCAAGGAAAAGAAACTCTATTCCCTTCACATTAAGAGTATACAAGTGTTGCCTAATTGTACACAAAGTTGATAACAGCATATGTTGCAAGTGAAGAACTTCCCTTTCTGTTCTTTAATCTGACTAGGAATTGACCCATTAATCTTCACCAAAACACCTGCCAGGATGCTGCTGCCTATTAAGATTGTTCTGATGTTAAAAAACAAACAAACAACAACAACAACAAAACATTGGCTCAGACCTGGCCTTTCTAAAGTGAGACAGCTGACTGCCTTCTCTCCTTCCCTTTTCCATCTTTCTTTACTTCCTTCCTTCTTTCTCCCCTCCACTTTTCCTCCTTTCACTCCCTGAAAACATTCTATAATAGTCAAATAGAAATTGAGGAAACTATACATAGTAGTTTCTTTAATGTTTCTTTCTTTCTAGCTTTCCTCCAAATGCTTTATTTTTAATTTTTCCTAATTGATGAATTTATCTTGCAAGTATATAGTCTTGAACCATGTGTTTGCACACATGTGACACAGAAAATTCTTCGGCGATCATTATTCGTGGAGGTGTTGCCAGTCTACGTGAATGAGAAAGATATCAGCATTGACATACGTGTTTAAGCAAGATATGCTGATTTCTTTCTTTGAATATATGAAGTAGCAGAGTGACTAACTGATAGCAGCCTTACCTTTAAGCAGATTCCTCTATTCTGTTCATGAAGAATGTATATCTATCTAAGGAAAGTTGTGTTTGAATAAATGTATTTCTTCTATTTATTGAATAACTTAGAAAATGCTCCTTTCAATTCACTATAAACAGTGTCCTGCAAATAGCCAACTCAATAAGTATTTGTTTAATGAATTACAGTATTCTTGCACTAGGCATCAGTCCAGTTTAATTTGAGCTCAAATAATACAAATATATATCATTTCCTTCTCTTTGTAAAAACAGAGCAACATGTTAGTCAGCATTTAATTTTTTGCCTACTATGCAGAGGAATAGGAAATGAAGGTCTTAAGATCCAGTTATGCTATTTACAAAGATTACAAAATCTTTGTCATCTCAACTATTGATACATTTGAAATTGTCCAGTGAGTAGAATGTTTAGACTATGCAAGGAAAAACCTCATGTTGTTAATCATCTCAAACTTTCTGCCATTCTAAGACCCATGTTTGGAGTTACAGTCAAGTGGTATTTTATTTTAAACAATGGGAAAACTCTGACCATTTTCAAAGTAAATCCCTATGTGTCAGGTGACCAGTAAAACATAATTTAGTCCCCAGTGTTTGTTTGGTTCATCTACTGTAGCATAGAAAATCTGCATTCTGTACCTTCTACCCTTGAAGATGGTGAACATGAAAATGCATCTGGTTTTTCATTTAAAAGATGAACTATTGCCTTTCCCTCAAATGTGTCCTATTATGAAAATCTAATAAACAGATATTCAAATGTACAAAATAATTGTGTCCACTGTCTCCAAAAGGATTTCACAATTTGTGAAAGCACTATAAACTTCTTTTGAGAAACACACTTCAGTATAATTCATTTCACATGAATAGGACAGCTTTTCATTTAGATCCAATTTTCTATAGAGATTATCATGTGGCAGATATTTATAAACACTTTATTTCAGGTGGAATTTTACCTTGAGATACATCCCCACATAAAGACATTGTTAAATAATCAGCTATTAAATGTGATCTGATTCCAACTTCCATTAAGTCATTTAAGAAAACAATTCCTGCTGATGCTTATCTTAAGTGCCCCCCATTCTTTTTAAGTCAGAGGAGTGAAATATGGAAAGTAGGCAACACACTCTGGAATTTTTGTTGAGCCTATGTAACTTCATTTAAAGACAAGAATGAACTAATAAACATATAATTTCCAGTTTTAAATTTTAAGAGCCAAGAACACATTAGATGCACTTCTCATTAAAATGAGATAAGAATCTATTATAGTATCAATTGAGACAGAGAAGAAATATGAGAGTCACAGCCATTCTATTCTTCCCTCAAATACCATGAAACTTCTAACATAATACCACAATTATATACATACACATATGAATATATGTAGATATGATATATTGTATCATAAATATTTACAGATGCAATATGTAACTATATGATTGCAGCTATTTTTATCTTGAGATTTCAAACCCTTAAACACTTATGTTTTTACCTCAGTGAGAAACACTTCAATTCTTAGGGCTCTATGAATGGAGAGTGTTAGCTCATTAATATTTAGAAAAGTAACACATTGTAATAAAGCAGACAGTATGAAAGGAGAGATACAAACATTTATATCTTTCCTTTCAAGCATGGAGGAAAAAAATTATTTGAGACCATTTTGCATAATAACCATTTGATTTTTTAAAAATAGTAATTTTCAAACTCATGTTTTTAATTGACTTACATTATTAAAACTTAAATACTTGACATGTGACTTAGAATAATTATCTAATGGCCCAGCTTACATTTACTTTTACTTGAATGGTTTTAAAAGTTTTGCTTTTTCTATAATTTCATGGAAATAAAGTATTTTATGGATATTTTGATGCTATGCTCATACTTGGCTAGATAAAACTTATGGTTTTTAATGCTGACAAGAAATTAGCAGATCTTAGTAACTTTTATTCATAAATGACTGCATTAACAATAAAAAAAATAAGAAAAACATTATGCTATTTTAAAGGAAACCCTTAAAAATTTAAGAGTGTGATTTTCTAGTTAAAATTGACCCAAGTGTTCATCATTTTTTAGGCGTTTTATGTAAACATACAAGATTTTAGTTTTATGTATTTATATTAAACTTTATATGAGACCAGTAATTAGCTTACTACTACTTTTCCATGTTATGTTGCCTTCTCTCACCATAGATTATTTTCCAATTTTTTAAAGTTGCACCTTACTAGTAAAAAGTTGTGTATAGTATTATCAGTTTTTCTTATTTTACAAATAGCAATAAAAAAATAAAATTCTATAAATAAAATAATATAAAAATGTTAATTAACCCAGTTAGTTTGAACACTTCGTATCCAATATTTTTTGAAAAGTAAGATGACTTTTTAAGTTCATTTATCTCTAAAGCACTTAATATCTTACATGGAAAATAATGACATGTCTGTATGATCCTCAGCTGTTATAAAATGTCAGGTGCTGGAAATTCTTAACAGAGTTGCCCATAAGTCAATTAAATCTTCTGCATGGTGCCACATCAGCTTTTCCCCCAATCCCAACAGAGTTCAAAAAAAAAAAAACTCTAATAACATCTACAATTAATAGCATTCCTGTAGGCTGTAGGTCTAGCCTGTTACTTTAGCCTTCTGCTGACAATAATGGAAGGCCTTATTATCTTTTTCCCCTGGGCATTTATTAGGCATGATGAGGAAAAGGTTACATCCCTGGAAAAGAGCACAAGCTCCAGCTCTCTTCAGAAGGTTAGATGTCTTAATTGACATTACATTAGAAAGGCATTCTATGTTACCTATTACGTTACTCCTTCCAGTTAGGAATTCCATTTTAATGTGATTGCCAAAAATGTAGTGCCTGCCATTTGATAATATTGAGAGTGGGATTTGCTAAATAAACATCAGTTAATAGAAAATATGAAGCAAATGTACGGGTAGATTGGCTGCCAGTGGGGAGAAATGAATGGGTGGTAACGGAAATTAATGGATAAGAGAAATCTATTTTAATTTTCTTGAAAAACATGCTATAACAGCTATCTGAATTAATAAATCAAACTTTTTTATTGTTTAAAAAGTGAATAATAACATAGTCTGATTTAACAGGACAGCACCCCTTTCTAACTCATATTACTTACTATCAGATATCATTCTGTTGGAGATATTCAAACTGCATGCTTTGCTTTGGCAAATAATCTTTCCTATACTTAGCTCTAAATAAGATCAAACTGTCAATAACTGAGAAATAATGTGTTAAAATGTCATTCTCCAATCTATCATTTTAAATAATAAAAATTGTTTTAAGTAAATGATTCTTTCAATGTCTATTTTAAAAATTTTTCCTCCATTATATCTTCCATTTCAATCCTAAGTTAGGTTGTGGTCTTTTGTTAATTCTACTTCAGATACACAAATTAAATTTCTGATAATTGAATGGAGACATAAAATACATTTAATCTTAAAAGACAATATAGGTTTATATGAACTATTTTAGTATTTTATAACTACAGTTTTCTAAGACAGATTCATTTAAAGTAATTTCAATCTCTATGTGTTTCCTCTAACATTTTTCTTTGAAAAAAGTTTAGTTAATTCCATCATCTCATCTGAATTCTATGATCACATCAAGCCACCTAAATTAAATCCATACCCACATGGTCTGAGTACATTCCCAATATAATATTTCTTATAAAAACTTTAGTATTAGCTAAGTCCTTTAAGGAAGTATAGGGACTGATAATGCTCTGGAAAACTGGAAGAATATCTTTAATCATTAAGAGCCCAAAATATAGAACAGGACATGTGCATCTATAGAGTGGTTATGGTTTTCAACAAAGAAATTATTTACCCTAAACTAAACACTAAGTGGGAAGAGAAGGGAAAAGGCTATGACTGGAAAATTCTTCTGCCAGTTTTGCAATTAACAGTGGAGTAAGTCACTTTTCCCTCTGGGCACTTTACTTCTTTGGCCAAAGGAGGAAACTTGCACTATTTCTAAGGTCTTTTCTAGAAATTTAATGAGTCTGTATTATTTCTGTTAGTTTTTCTGCTTATTTCACAGTAGGCTAACATTATGGAAAGAAAATACATATAAATAAACTTAGCATGGCAATTTTAGCATAGCATAGAGCTAATGGATAATGATTACACCTCTCAATAAAACCATTAAGAACCTCCCTGGTGGCTAACTTTATTTTAGGAAATGGGATAATGTTAAATGTAAGGATTAGATAGAAAGTTAGGATAAAAATAAAATAAAACTAATAAATCTTTCTTATAGGTAGACAGGTGGTTCTGGAAAGAATGATGGCAAAACTTTTCAGAAAGTTTGTTCCTACCCATTCTCTCTGACTCTCTCATCCACAAAGGCTTCGGTGCATCATGTTTTCATTTCTGTGCATGATCCAATCAAGAGAATATGATCTGCATCTCAAAATCATATATAATGCTTGCAACAATTCACTACTAATATGGCTGCTGATGATACTGAATATTTGTATTCATCTTTTCCATCTTCTAAAATCTCTTATAGCCTGTCTACTAACTTAATATCAGCCATTAATAACTGAGAAAAATTGAAGTGACCAAAATGGACTCTATTTTCTGACCCCCAATTCCACCAGCCCACCTCTATCTGCACCCATGCTCTCTCTATACAATGTTCTTCTCCCATAAAATGTCAAGGTTAACTCTCCTGGTAGTAATCTGGATCCACTTCCTTTTCTGACTCAAGAATTTTGTTTCTGAAATTAAGTCACTCCTACGAATCACAAATTTTCTCTTGTTACTAGGTCATTCACATCAGCATTTAGAAATGCTGTATTATATTTTTACATTTAATTTTAAAAAAAGAATTATCCAAATTCCCCTATAGGGTTGCCCCATTTCTTTGCTCCTCTTCAAACAAAATTTTCTCAATTTACTCTTTTCTATTCTCCTCTCAATATGTAACAGTTGAGTTTTGTCCCTATTACGTCAGGAATCCTTCTGTTTAAAGACACCAGTAATCTCTATTTTGTCAATTCCACTGGTCACTTCTTTGTTCTATGTTGACTCATATCACTCTTCCACTTAGAGCTTGCTGATACATTTCTATTTGCCTTAGAATAATACCTGAACTCCTTACCCTGGCCTATTTGGTCTACTTCTACTTAAACTTCATTTTCTTTTCCACCCTCACCTTCTGATTCCAGGAACACTCCAAGCTTTGTTAAAATTTAGTGCCACTTAACAAACTGGCCACTGAAGCGTTCTCCCTGAACTGCACATGGCTATCCCCCTTCCTGCCTTTCAATACTCTTGTCTTCAGAGATACGTTGCTGGATCATCCAACTGAAAGTCAGACATGCTCTTTATACTGTTTTTATTTTCTGCAGGGCATTAATCATTAATATATTAATTCATTGATTTTTTTCTCTTCAATAATACAAGACTTATAAGATAAGAAATCTTATTTTTCTTTTGCTCTGCATTTCCAGTCTAGAACAGTGCCTGGCACAAAGCAGGCACTCAAAAAAACATTGCTTAATTAATTTTCTCATCTTTCTATCTCAAATGTCATACACAGAGTAAATGATGAATAAATGCTGGTTGGTATTAAATGATCATAAACTCTCTTGATGAATTTACCCACAGTATTATTTTATGATGGTAATTTATCAGTGGCTCTTATCATGTATTAACACCTTTCAGAAAAGATTTGTACTGGAAATAGAAAGTATTAAGAAGTAGGATACTATTTGGATCTCTCCAAACTATTTACAACTGAAGCAGTTTATTAATGAATGTTACAAAGCACTTTTTAAAAAGTTTTAAAATCTGTACATATATCTAAATTTAGGACAATTGAGGCAACTCTGTAATCTATTAATTCTATGACTATATCTAGATCAAAGCTTTGGTTTGGGGCAAAGTACTGTAGAGGCCAAGGAGAACTGCAGAAGGAGGTACAGGAGAAAAGGCATACAAATTTATTTAATATGTATATATGGGAGCCTTCAGAATGAAGACCCAAAGATAAAGGGGAAATTGTCCATTTTTATGCTTATGTTCAACAAAGTGTATACCGCAGTGCAGATAACAAAACAAGAACTAACGCTAACAGACTGAGTGGGGAAACCCAGGGAGGTCTATCTAAATTCTTCCTGGCCTTTCTGAACCTGCATTCTTTCCTTCTTGGTACAGGACACGACCCTCTGGAATCAGAGTTTTAGTATCTGTGGTCAAACAATATGCATCAGATAATTTCTTTATGGACCAGTTTTCACACAGAAAGGTGGAGAGAAAGAGTAATATTTTTAGGTTTTTATGGCTGGCTCTGGAGGAAAAGGATTCTGGTTTCTGTGACCTGCCTTGGGGAAGAGGGATTCTAGTTTCTACAGCTAACCTGAAGGAGAATGGAACTGAGAGAGAAGAGGGCAGGAGAAGGTTAGAGAAAAACTTCAGCTTCTGTGGTTGGGGCTGAGGCCTTCATTTGGTGATATTGTTTTCTGAACCCCAGCTGTAATGAAATCCCACAACCCTATATTTTGTATTATCAGGACATTCTTCACTAAAATCAAAGCATCTGGCATCCCACATTTCAACTACATTACTACAGACTTTGGAGTTCCCAAGTACAGCAAAACACACTAACACCAATAATAAAAAATAATTAATTTATCTTAAGGTGAACAGTAAAATGGAAACTTCAGAATATCTAAACACTTAAAAGATCTTACAAAAAAATTATTGATTCCAACTTTGAATGTTAATCATACTTTAGAGTAAAAAAATCATTAAGATCAGCTGAAGAAAAGCAAATAATGAAATCTTTAAAATTCACTACTGTTATAGATTTTTAAAAACTTAAACTAAAGGTCATTATATTTAAAACATGTGGGGCTCTATTATTGAATTACACCCTTTTAATCTTTGCATTTTATGCTACTAGACAAAATAGAGCTCTTTTAATGATCTAAATCTTTCCATGAGTCTAAAAAGAACAGCTTCACCACATTATCCATTATATTTGTTTCCAGAAATTGTTTCTTCTGAGCTTTGCTTTTATCTGTCTTACAGTTTTTTCTAACACAACCAAAAATATTTGGAAATCACAATATGTTTTAGGGATTTTCTCTTTGTCCTGCAAGAAAAATTCACTGTTAAATTTTTGCCCTAATCAAGATTTGTGATGACTTAAAAGGGTCTATCTACAAATTTCAATTTTATATTGTCCTAACACGTTTGAAAATATAATCTTCTATTGCTTGAAAGTTCCTCAAAGTAAGACCAATTGTTTTGTATTTCAATATTCACCCCCCAAATTAGTATATAGTAGACAGCTAATAAATATCTGCAGTATGAGTAACATAATCCTAATGCTTACTATTGACAAGTGACAGAAATTCAATGATTCAGATTCCTGGATTTAAAAATAAATATTTCAGGAGATAAAATTAAGTTTTCCTTGAAAAACACTTCATTTTTCCTCTTTATATTTTTACACACCTTCAAATTCTATGTTTTGATACTTACATCTTTCTCATCCCACTTACTACCCTTAATTCCCTCCAACACACACACACAACACACACACACACACAGACACACACACACATACACACTCTCTCTCTCTCTCTCTCTCTCTTTCTCTCTCTCTCTCGAAAATGGTCCTGGAGTCTCCTCTTAGCATTCTGTAAATATTATGCAGTTGGTGTTTAAAGATTTTTTTCATTAGAAATTCTTTCTCAATGTAATATAAACACAGATATACTCATTTACAGGACAATTATTCGTTTCTTATTTACTTTTAAATAGCAGTGTCCCTGCCCATTGCTTACCCTACTAATTTGCCAGAATGGATCCTTTTGTGGAAACTATATGCATTTGATTTTCCCAAAGAGAATCTTAATATTAATCACTTCCTTAACTGGGGATTTCACTAAGAGGGAAGAGAAATCCTGGAGACTCAAAATAGCATTATTAATTGTAACCAGCTAAGTCTCTGATAATTTATTTTATTCACGCAAAAATAAAAATTCTTTGTTATGAAACAAAGAATTCTTAAGAGGTATTAACACAAGGATATTGTGAACAACCTACAATTGAATGTTAAATGTGTGTATATTTTTATATGCCCATTTGGAAAGGTTTATACTCAAAAAATATTCTCAATACTCATGTGGCTAAATAATAAAGAGGTCATTAATTAATTAAATCCATGTCAATATTAATCCTTTATGTTTGCCTGAAACATGCTTCATTGCGGCTTTGATCTACACTTACCCAGGGCTGCCACCAATCTATATGCCGCTTTTGTGGGAAGTGGAAAATGAGTCCCCTCCATATAGAGACGCAGTGACTTAGAGTAGCGATTCCAAACCTTTTTGTTACCAGGTATTGGTTCTGTGGAAGACAATTTTTCCACAGACTGGGGAGGAGGGTGCTTTCGGATAATTCAAGCACATTACATTTATTGTGCACTTTATTTCTATTATTATTACACTGTAACATCTAATGAAATAAGTAAACAACTCACCGTAATACAGAATGAGTGGGAGACCTTAGCTTGTTTTTCTGCAACTAGATGGTCTATCTAGGAGTGATGGGAGACAGTGACAGATCCTCAGATACTAGATTTTCATAAGGAGGTCAGGTAGATCCCTCACATGCACAGTTCATCATATGGTTTGCGCTCCTATGAGAATCTAATGCTGTCACTGATCTGAGAGGAGGTGGAGCTCAGGCAGTAATGCAAGCAATTGGGAGCAGCTGTAAATACCTGGTTCATCGGGGGTTGGGAACCCCTGACTTAAAGACAATACTTGATGATAAACTTATCACTAGCAGAAAATCAACTGCCATTTGCCTTCTCAGCTAAATGCCCTTGTGCAGGGCACAAACTGTGCAACTGAACTCAGTGTCGCTGTCCTTTGGCTCTATAACTAAGTATTCATTCCACGTGACAATCTGTACTGGTTATCTTTGTCATGGTGTCTTTCATGTCTGATTTCCTTTTTCAATTAGAAAAATAACTATTATCTCCTATTCAGAGATGCTTTCACTGAGTTAGCTATAGAATCTATTATACCCAAAGCAATGACTTAATCCAAATGCACTTCATCTAGAGGCTGACTTGCAACTTTAAAGTGGCCAGAGATGCAATCATCTGTCCCAAATGCAGAACAATTTATTAGCTAAACTAATCAGATTGACTCTCTCAAAGGCAGTGGCAAACACTGGCCAGAGCAAATGCTCAGAGAGGTGCAGAGATATACATGAACTATTCTTGCACAATTCTTACTAGGGAAGAGAGTTGTGCAAGAGCCAATGATTTTCTAATTACAGTATGTATATATGATTCTCATCTGTCTTAAAGATTTATCAGCTTAATCCTCTATTTCTGCAACAAGAAAGGAATGTCTACTAAATACATAGTCCTTTTTGCTCTTAAAAAGAGTTATCATCTGATTCAGGAGTCATATCTTTGTTTAGGTCCAACATTTCCTCTTTCTTCATTAATTATGTATCACAAAAAAAGTACTAAGAACAGACAGAATGTAATATTCTATGTGAAGTGACACTAACCCAGAGTGGAACAGAATCATTACCCCCTCCAATATCTCTTTAAGTTGTGCTAATGCAACAAAAATAATCTAAGTATAGAATTGACACTCAAGCGATAAATATAAAGCATGATGCTATCTTTGCTGATTTACAAGGCTTTAAAAATTCTCAAACATCCTAGGGGCAATGTAAGGAAATTATATGTGTTAATCCCTAGTAGGAAGAAAATCTGTGTTAAACCAAATCTTTATTTACCATAGAGCTTTTTATAATTGTAGCTTCATATTTTTGTTATTTATCTCACTCATTATTTTTAGTGGATTTAAAGAATAAACATTATGGTTATAGGAGATTTGTGGCTTTTGTAGTGAGTGAATCAATTAACATTATATAATGAGCCCTGCATACTAAAAACTATGGCATGTAATGTGAGAATACAGAAAGAATAAAATATGCAGTCCTTGCACTCATGAGATAATACATCTGACATAAAAAAAAATACTTCTACTCATGAAATGATTTGCACATTATAGAGCAGCCTGAAAAGTGCATTCTGCTCTAAGAGACCCAAGTTTCCCCAACAGAGATCAGTGAAGGAGAATCATTCAAAGCTCCCTAACTAAAATTCACTCAATGATTCAAACTGCTGTTTTTTTCTCATGATGGGAATACAATTTTACTATGTCAACAGTTAAAGTGATTGATAAAGACTTTTTGTATAAAATACCAGACCAGAGACTGAAAATGAGCTTCTACTCCATGGTATTCTCATTTTGGCCGCAAGTCACTTAGAGCTATAGGACATACACCCAACAGGTCTTTAAGCTTGAAAGGCAGAAATAGTACTGGGGGATTGTGCCTTTTCAAGCTCACTCCACAGGATATGAAGAAAAGAGGTCACAATTCTACTAAAGTAACTGCAAAGAATAATGTATTTATTAGAATATGAGACACAGATATACTTGAGGAAAGGATGACCTAAAATCGGTGACCGTCTTATCTGGCAGTGGAGGTGTTTCTTCATTCTAAGTATTCAGACTTTTAGTCTCATTGTAGATACCCAAGATTTCATTTTTTGAACCAGTTGGCTCTTTATGTTTGTGGCATTATCTAATTCAGGCTCCCAATGATATTTTTGGGTAACTTTTATCCTTATCTATTTTTCATCTAAAATCTAACCTTCATACCAATATGAATTAAACCTGGCATAATTCCAATTTGAGAATGTAAATTTCAAGCGCTTATTATAATTTGGGTTGTAACAAAATATACATGCTCACAAATACAAACTCATATTCCAGCAACTCATAATTAAATTTCATTCAAAAATTTTCCCTTACTTTATAAAATGCACTTTTTAAATTTTTTTTTATTTTTTTATTTTTTAAGCCAATTGCTCTTATAAAATTGCCACCTTATTATAAAATGCACTTTTATTTTCCATTCCATTCCACTGTATTTCATTTCATTTCATTCCACTCCATAAATTCCAACCATGAGCCACTAAATTAATTTTATGATCCTCTAAAATAGCAGTTCCGAAAATATGGTTCCAGGGCCCCTTGGTACACCCAAGACTCTTCCAGGGAATACACAATGTTCTTTTCACAAAACTACTAAGATGTCATTTGCCTCATTCACTCTCAACATCTCATGAGTGTATAGTAGTATTTTCCAAAAGCCACATGATTTGATGATGTCATCACTCTGATAGATATGGGAAAGTATTATTGTATATTATATTCTTTAATTTTATCAACTTTAATTTATAATACACTAAATATTAATAAACATAACCATATACACAAACATTCTTAGGGTCTCTCAATAACATTTAACAACTTAAAGGGATCAAGAGACCAAAAGATTTGAAAACTGTCAATCTAAAGCAAACTTCCATTTGAAAAACAGTAATGTAAATGGAATAATTGCACGCATATACACATACAAATCTCTTTCCATACTTTTCTATCCCCTGCAAGGCAAAATGCAAACCGGCACCTACCACCTTCTAACAAATCAGCTGTTATTCTACTATTCCCTGCTCTCTACTAGGAAACTCCAACTAAGTCCCCTAAATATAACATGTTTACCTCTGACTTTGAGTCTCTTTTTATATTCTATTCTTGAAATATCTTTAACCCTATTTTCTGCTAACATAAGTCCTATCTAACTATGCGGTCATCTGCTATTTCTTTGCTTGTCCTATGTCCTTTCTTTTTTGGAACTGACCCTTCAGGATTCCTTGAATTCATATGAGAATGCAAATTATGTGGCCCTAAACTTTCATAGGCCTGAGGATTCATACCAGTCAAAGTACCCCACACCTTTGGTACTAGTGTAGTGTGCAGATTACATGGGAAGGGCTAACCCAAGAGCTGTTAAGGGAGATGTATCAGTGCTAGGGGAAGATGAAATCATGCTCTGTTCTCTGAAATTGCTCACTGTTATAAAGGCAAGGAGGCAGCCAGCCTTATTAAGCAATGGTTTAGAAACATTGTAGAACAATTCTATGTATTTGTAAAAAGTTTAACCAAGTATTCCCTTGACTAGAGATATGTGTATGTCTGTCCTCTGGCACTGCCCCCAATAATGACTGTGTGACCTTGTGGAGTCCCTATTTTCTGATGAGGTCTTGTACTGCTTTCAAATACCTCTCCATTCCCTTTAAGATACTCTATTAATTTACTTTGTAATCAATTATTTTATGTCATTCATTTTTTTCTTAGAAACTCGATAGGTGCACAAAGGAACAATTCTGCCTCTGCCACTAAGTGGAGATTCTTTCTTGTATTTCCTAAAACTATGAAAGGACTCTAACTTTTAGTATATTTTCAAAACCCATTTACTTGAATTTTTTTTCCCTTGAAAATTATTGACAAATTGAATGCTGTGTTACCTTAACAGTTTCTGTACATCTTGAATTGCTGTGTCATGCACAGTTTTTCTTCATCTACGTTTTGAAGACAATATGTTATCCTTCCCCTACCCCAAATATTATCCCTTTGTGATTTGAAAAGGCACACCACTTAAACACATGAAATGAAGATAATTCCCATGCCATTTCATATAAAGTTGGAATCTTCTAAAGGAAAAATATTAGGGGACCAAGTAATTAATGTCTATACTAATAAATAAAAACTGAATTCACCATCTCTGTATTGTTAGAAGACAGAAGTACTCGGGAACAGTTACCTTGTGTAATCAATTAAGTAACATTCCAAACGTCCTCAGCAAGCAGACTGTCATACTTGCCTGGGATTCATATTAAGATACAGCCTAGAATAATTCATTATTCTGCTGCTTTCTTCAGAAACTAAAAACGATGCTAATCAAAGGTCAAAAATGCCTTCTTATGCTCAATTTTATTGTTCAACATGTCATTTGAAATTTTCAATGTACAACTTAATGTTCTTAGAATTAGCACTTCTTAATTAACCAAAAGACATAATAGAATTATGGGGGGGGGAATCCTTAGGTAAAATGATATAAATAATAATTTGTAAAGATCAATATCTCTTGGTCTGCTAATTATTATAGGATACTTCATTACCATTTAAAATACCACATATAAAAAGAAAAGAGAGAGAACATTTAGAGCACATAAGTTATATCTTATGATTTATTTTACAAATACAATTATAATCATATTGGGGGTCAGAGATAATCATTTTGCTCAATATTTCATATGGAAAGAAAATCACATTTTTCCACTTCCATGTAAAGCATTTAATATTCAGTCACATTTTAATATGAGCAAATTTTATATATGATACATATTATATATACAATTTTACATAGAAGTGGTCGAATTTCTGCATTGTATAGACCTTTTAATGAATCACTTAAGTTGGCTTTTTGTTTGTTTTTTTGTTTTTGAGACGGAGCCTCACTCTGTATCCCAGGCTGGAATGCAGTGGCGCAATCCGGGCTCACTGCAACCTCCGCCTCCCGGTTCAAGCGACCCTCCGGCCTCAGCCTCGGGAGCAGCTGGGACACAGATGCGCGCCACCATGCCTGGCTAATCTAAGTTGTTGTTTTGTTTGTTTTTGAGAGGTAGTCTTGATCTGTCACGGAGGCTGGCGTGCAGTGGCGCGATGTCAGCTCACTGAAAACATTCCTCCTGGGTTCAAATGATTATCCCGCCTCAGCCTCCTGAGTAGCTGGAACTACACGTGCCCACCACCATGCCCAGCTAATTTTTCTATTTATTGTAGAGATGGGGTTTCACCATATTGACCAGGCTGTCTCAAACTCCAAACTTTGTGATCTGCCCGCCTCGGCCTCCCGAAGTGCTGGGATTACAGGCATGAGCCACCACGCCAGGCCTAAGGTGCTTTTTAAAAGCACAACTACATATACCAAGACCACATATGCCTCAGTAAGAAGTATGAAATTGAGGGACTGTGTTAAGGAAAAACACTTCTTTTCTGTGAGGGGCGTGGCTTCGCCTCCATCTGGGAACCAGAGGAGTTTCAAATGTAAAATTCTTTGTATGACTTTCCCGCATGTGGGCTAGGTAGAGAAAGCCAGGTGGGTTTCTTTGTTCAAAAAGCCCATGGAAAGCTCTGGGAGGAGGGGACTCTGTTGGGGACCAAGTAGCCAATCCGATATCAAAGTCAAAGATCAATCACTCCAGAGGAAGTTTGAAAGAACTCCTCACTGGATGAGAACATGAATGGGGAGGGAATAACTCCAGGGTACAAAACCCCACTGCTCCTTACCTACAGGGATTCCTTTCTTGGATCCCCACCTTTGGATCCCCTCTCACCACTCTCTCTGTGGGAGCGCTCTCTCTCTCTCTCTCTCTCTCTCTCTCTGTCTTTTTCTCTCTCAGTGCCTAGTAAATTGCTCTCTGCTAAACTCTCTGGGTCCATGATATATATTCAAATGGTAAGCTCACCATGCCTCCAGGGCCCCTTCCCCCGTTCTTGGGGTAGGAGAGGCCAAGGATCTCAGAATCGGAATGGGAAGGGAGCTGAGTATGCAGCCCCACCCTGTTTCAAAGTTATTTAAACTCTCATTCAGGAAACACTACAAGTTGAAATAACAGAAATTATTACACAGTTTGAAAGTAATATAAGCCAGTCCACCACCATTAGACACACTCCTACCCTCTTCTGACCTATTTTCTAGAATCGAAGTCAGACTACGGAATTTAAGTCACTTCAATCCTCCTATCTTTCTAAAAACCAAAGGCAGTATGCATTTGTAATGCTTTCTTAACTCACATCATCTTATAAATCTGTTTTCTTAAAAAAGTTGTAACATAAATGAGTTTGCAAAGCACATATTGACTCATTCAAAAAATGTTTATTATTAAAAAGTAGGGCATTGCATCTATTTTTATTTTCAAAGTGTTAATGTGATAGCAATCTGAAACAACAAGCAAAACATTTAAGAAAGGAAAGTTATACATCTTTTCTGCTTAGGATTATTCTGAGTATTGCAGCATGTTGATAACTTTACTAAACTTACCAGGCTATTTTCTCAACTAAAAGTTGGACATCAGTGGGCAAAATATTGCCCTACTGGTATTATGGTAATCTACACATTTTAAGTATTCTTTAACTGTTCCAAAATAAATATATTCATTTTAAACAAAATAGGAAAAAGAAGCAGATATGTAAGACATTACCTGTAAGTCTACTGCCAAGAAGAAAATGCCATTAAAATTTTGATACATATTCTTCCAGAGGCTGACCCTGAATATAGATATTATATTATGGATATATATATATATATATATATAGATATATAGATATTATGGATATTTTCTCTCTCTATATATATATGTGTGTATATATATATATATATATATGTGTGTATATATATATATAGATATTATATATATATAGATATTATAGATATTATGGATATTTTCTCTCTCTCTATATATGTGTGTGTGTGTGTGTGTGTGTGTGTGTGTATGCTTTACTCAATTCAATATATAATACATATATACATAAACTGTAAAAATGTTGGAATAAATGAAACTATAATGTGCACATCTTTCTTAGTGTTTTGAGTACAATACTTGGCTAATTCAGGGTATCAATAAATATTTGTTGCATTAATGATTGAATGGATAAAGTAACAAATATGGGTTAAATATGGGTTTTTAAAATATCACTTAAAGGAGCATGTCTATTTGGTATTCAGATTTTGAGTCAAATCACTTCATATTTCTTTGTGCTTTTCCCCATGGATTATGATAACGAGAAAACATGCATAATGGTTAAATGACTTTCATCCCTGGATGCTTCTTAATATGTGTGAACTTATGGGGCTATAAGTAATACTCTGTGTGAGAAAACGTAGTCAACCAATGTTCTGATGCAGAAGAAAAAAAAATGACTGTTGTTTTTAACTATAGTATAAACTTTATAGGATATTGTAATTTTCAATTCGTTTTCCTTACATAAAATGCATAGAATTACACAGGAAAAAATATTTTCAGCATAATTCATATGTTCCAAACTCTCCTGTAGGATTTTATAAATTTCATTTAACAAGCAGCTAATGAGAATTTATGTATGGCATTAAGCTAATCACAATAGAGAATATTTGAAATCTTGATATAGCTAAAACACATAACTTATATGGTCATCATATGTAATTTAATTACAAAAAATAAGCAATTTCCTCTATGATATGAGAAAAGACTACATGGTTCATTCTCCATCTGAAATAAATAGAAGCAATATTTACATCAGCTGGAAGGAAGACAGAACTTCCTCACCACGGACCATGTGACAGCAATCCCGCCCCTATTCTTAGCAGAGTATCCTCCTTGTTTAACAAACACCTTGGAAACTTGCCAGTTTTCAGATATTTCCATCTTGGGATACTAGCCAGTTATACAGGACATGAAACCAGGACAAGAGGCCAGATGTGCAACATTTAAGAGTAATAATTATTTTCCTTTTGATTCCCTTATCATGACAATGGAGGATATAACTTATATTTTCAATTATAAGTTATTTCATACACTGACAGAATTTATAAAAGTTAACTGAACTTTAAAAAACGATATGCCCACTATGCACAAAATCACATAGCAGATCATACAGGGCTTACTCTGTATCTCAATTAAATCTGGCAATAAACCTTGGTCAACCTGTAAAACCCCAGGATTTCTCACTGAACGTACTGCAGTTCCTCAGAAGGAAAGGATTCTACATATGCCATTAGAGGCTACTCAGCAAACAACCAGCAATATTCAATATATTCAGTTACATTTCCCTAGGTTTCTTCACTATCAACTTTAAATATCTATTTTCCTGAAAGAGAGTTGAAGCGTAGATACTGGTTTCAAACATCTATTTGTTCAAATTTTAACAAAAGTTGTCCCATGATTAGAAGCCAACTATTTGGAGTAATATTTCATTTGTTCTCTATAAATAATACAATGAAATTGCTAAATCTAACAGGAAAAATAGGAGGTAGCCAACAATATAAATAAACCATAAACCTTCTTTAACCTAGATTTGCATATTTTTCTTAGTTTTTCTATGGTTGGAATGGTTTTACTAGAGTTAAATGTCTTTAAGTCAGGAGATGTCTGGTTAAAACTACGAAAGGCTGCTTTCTAAATTCTGCTTTTTCTTGGCTCAATGCAACCTCCGTCTCCTGGCTTCAAGCAATTCTCTAACTCAGTCCTTCAAGTAGCTGAGACTACAGGTGCGTGCCACTACACAGGCCTGAACAAAGTAATGGCAAAAACCACAACTACTTTTGCAGTAATTAACATACTAATGGTTTCTACTTTTGTCATATATAAACAATGAGATATTCATTTAAAAGTTTTTAACCAAACAAACACTCTGCTAAAAGAAAATCCTTGGCATTGCAATATTTTGACAGATTTGGCTTAGAAATTAGAAAATAAAATGTTAACCACCAACTAATATAATCTGTAGACATTTTTCTTTGCTTTTCAACTTTCGAATAAGTGACACGTATTAATTAATTAGGAACAGTAGTGCTAGTTTATGAAGGTGATGATCGTCATTGTGAGATGTTAATCATTTCATTAAGCTAATCTGTATTATGAAGCAAACTTAGAAAAAGGAGTAATATATGCAATAATGCATTTTATCTCTTCAATCAAAAAAATCCATAGATGCTAATGTAATTTGTGAAAATGCCACAATACTACTGAAAACGAAAGTTGCTATATGATAAAGTGATATTTCTTAAACCTGTCATTCCAAAGAGTTTTTCTGCCTTTTGTTATAAATATATTTAACTGAGACCATATTTTCCTCAACTTTGTTCCCTAGGTTTGCCTCCACAAATATTATCTATGGTAGAATAATCTTTATATAAATCTCAACATACCCTGTGTGCTTATTAACAAATTGCCCTAAACACTTGCTACTTCTAGGCACAGAGACCTAGTATGGCATTAAAATGCATATAATTGCAGATATCTCTTCTGTGGTCACCTGTAATGTAAGGTCCAAGTCATTTTTAAGAGGTAGGAGATATCAGAAAGATAAAAAGTGATTCTGAAATAAAATGCTTATTTCCCAATAATTATAAGAAACATACCTAGCTGGGTGCAGTGGCTCATACCTGTAATCCTGAAAATGGATCACTTGAGGCCCAGAGTTCAAGAACAGCCTGGCCAACATGATGAAAACCCTCTCTACAAAAAATAAAATCAGTCAGGCGTGGTGGCAGGTGCCTGTAATCCCAGCTACTCGGGCGGCTGAGGCAGGAGAGTTGCTTGAACCCAGGAGGCAGAGGTTGCAGTGAGCCGAGATCACACCACTGCATTCCAGCCTGGGTGACAGAGTGAGACTCTGTCTCAAAACAAAACGAAACAAAACAAACAAAAGAATTAAAAGAATAAGAGAAATATACCCAACTTGTTCACTGTGGAAGATGTCTCTTCAGCCATTTGTATTATCTGTGTTTTTTAATATTATGGTTTCCACTAATAATGAGCTGTTAATTAAAAGGTTTTTAACCAAAAGGACAGTCTGCTACAAGAAAATCCTTTCCATTATAGTATCTTTGACAGCTTTTGGCTCAGAAATTAGAAAATGAAATGATAACCACCAACAGAAAGGATTTTGGAGCTGAGTATGGATTTTCTCTGAGTGACAGGCATGTTGGTAAGCACAGAGCCTAATAATTGAGTAAAAAATGGCTGATTTGTTTCTGTATGTTTGTTAACTGATTAAAAATTTTTAACAATTTTTCAATGCTATTAAAAGGAATAAATCCAGCTATCTTAAATAAAAAAGACAGAGAGAGAGAAAGAGGAGCTCTGAAAATAGTTCATGCAGACTCTTTTAATCCTGGAATCCCAAAGAACATATCAGCTTCCATCATTCATCTTGATAGTTTATAGAGTCAACTCTGATTTCATCATGGATGGAAGAATAAGCTATATAAAACATGAAATGACAAACACAAATAGCAAAAGGCTATGGAGAGAAAGCTTACAGATTTATCTTAAAATTTAGTCTGCCAATTTCTATCTTGACAGTTTGGGTGTGTTTCCTAACAATGATTAGCTAAAAACATTACTTTATAGTGATTCCATTGTAAAAGACTTTCTGAAGAACAAATCAAGTCTGTTTTGTACCAGACATAAATTATTTTAGGCAACTCTTCTACCCTTAGTTTTATTAATGAAAAGCCTGCCTTGAAGAAGCAAGTCATGCACTGAGATTATTTTGTTTTTTAACTTCATCATTAGTTAATTTGGACTTCACAGCAGAATGTTCACTGAATATCTGCTCTGAACATAGCCTGTCTAAAGTCTGTTAGAAAAAAGGCCTTTAATATTATTAACACAGCATATTACATATAGGAGGTGATTCATAGATAGGGAGTAATGAACAATAAAGTTTACATGAACTTCATCTTTCAGATATAACTAGGAGCATTTTTAACCCAAAGTTATCAATAAGGCACAATCTGGGATAGCACCTAAGTTTTACCTTTTATACTTCACCTTAAAAAGCTTGCTGTTGATGACAAAGATGTTGAAAATATAAAAACACCAAAACAGTCAGAAATGTTTCAGTCAATTTCATGCCTACTTGATCATTTTAATGTACACCTAATATTATCTACTTTTAAATCATATACTTAATAAAATGATCCAAATTCATGTCTTCTTTCCTTTCCATTCCATCTAATAACTGTTTTAAATAGTTTGCAAACTCATAATTGATAACTTCCTGAAGCTGTCTGAGATTCATGAACCACTTGTACCCCTTCCCTACTTACTCATTTATGTCTTCATTATTTCTACTTAAAAATGAAGATCTACTGGTCAAGAAGTTTAATTTATATACTTCTACTAATTTACCAAGTTACTAAGGCTATCTTTACCAATCAAAATTTACTCTAAATTTGTTACAGTAAAAGTTCACATTTCCAAATCACAGACCACTTACTGATTATTAGGGTAGATATAGTATAGTTTGGCTTCCACGTTTTGACATTTAAGTAAACCTAATTAAATGCTTTTAATTACATATCTCTACGTTTACCTCCAAAATCAAAGGGGATAGAAAGATACTCTTTGCATTTAGGGGTATGAAGAATCCTCATCACTTTCTCCTGGATAGAAAAATCAATGTATTTCATTTTCTAATGCCATTAGGAGATGCTTTTCCAGCTCCAGGCTCAAAGAGAAAATGTGTCATCTCTATATCAAAGGGCACGAAAATCAACATTTTCTTTAGGTACTTGCTAAAATGTAGTCTTTTCTTACAATAATAAAAAAGAAAAAAAAAACTATTCCTATTTCTTAATCTACTAGGGACCTCTCCAAACACAGGACAGTTAACAAATTGTCAGTAACTACTGGTAAACACATACTTCCAGAGAAAGGCTTCCTTTTTATTTGCCTACATACATATATTATGGACCTTCTCTTATATAGATATAATAGTGAAAATTTTTGTAAAACACAAATGTAAGTAAAGAAAAAATATAAAATAAAACTCTGTTGATTTTAATGAAATGCATTATGTCTCCTAAATCTGCCAGGATAAATCTTGTCCATGGAAACAAACTTTATAGTGACTTCCTCCTTCTTCAAGTTATTTACCAGAAAGTATCTGAAGGCAATGAATATCTCCCTTCTATATAGAACTCTGTACACAGTACAGTGGATAGACATAAGCTACTAACAAATGTTTGCTGGCAAAGAGCTAGAGCAAATATTCAAAGCATTTTTTATTTTTATTTTTTATTTATTTTTTTGAGACGGAGTCTTACTCTATTGCCCAGGCTGAAGTCTTCAATCTCCACCTAGGTTCATATGATCCTCCCTCCACAGCCTCCCAAATAGCTGGGAGTTCAGACACTTGCCACCATGCCCAGCTAATTTTTTTTTTTTTTTTAGTAGAGACGGGTTTTCACCCAGTTAGCCAGGCTGGTCTCAAACTCCTGACTTCGGGTGATCTGCCTGCCTCAGTCTCCCAAAGCACTGGGATTACAGGTGTGAGCTATCACACCAATTCTCAAAGGATTTTTCAAAGAAATTATTTCCAAAATGATAACTCTGAAGATTAGAAATGAAAAAACACTGTAAAAAATCAGAATATTTATCTTAAAAACTGGAATTAATAATATATCATTAAATTATAAAATGGGCAAAGATAATCAGCATTTACAGATTGCTGACGATGGAACTATAGAAAGGTTTTACAATGGCAAACTTAATTTTCTAAGTGCATTTGAAAAACGTAAAATGTTTGAATTCAATGATACATATACAGAAAAATACATCATTTTTATTGTTCATGTTTAAGTAAAGTTTTATTGAATAATTGTCTTAGTTTTTACCATATCCAAAGATCCTACTATTAGGGTTGGCCAGCTAACATATAGAAATCTGATAAGATCTCTAATGCAGAAGCTTGCTGGAAACACAGAAGAGTATTCTTTATATTATCCTGCCCAGTTCTGTTTTTATATGACTTTCTAGCTAAGAATAAATTTTAAATGTTTTTCTTTTTAATAATAAAACAAAAAGAAGAATATATAACAAAGAGTGTATGTGGCCATCAAATCCTAAAACACTGATCTGGCACATTAGAGAAAAAGTTTGCCAATCTCCATTTTACAGTACATATCCTTTGCCTAATATATGTTCCTACTATATACAGAGTATTAGATTTCCCGAGAAGAGAACTATAAAAAGAAACAAACTTGACTTTTCCCCCTGAGTCATAAACGCTGAAGGCTATATCTGGAATAGAAAGGGATTAATATTTCCAAAATACTTAAAATGTGCTTTCCTTTTCACCAAATCTGAACCAAACAATCTGTCTTAAAAGTGAAAAATATATTGGCTATATGTTTAATATGGAGAGCTGCCCTTTTTTAGTCAAAATGTAGTTACGCAGAAAGATTCTTCTTTAATGGATGTTAACAAATCAACTCAGTGGCAAAGGGAATGTGAATAGAGAAATCATTTAAAGAGTATTTAGCCTGTATTTACCCCAAATTTTATTTAGAACTACAAAAAACCATCATCTCTGCAAATCTACTTTACAGATTTATAACTCTCTTAGTTATATAATACTGTGAGTTCAATGTCACCATATAGTTACTAGGAGATTGGATTAAAATTGCAGATTCAACATTTGTCAGTTTTCCTTTCTACTCCAAATTCCATTAAAGGACAGAAAATATACTTTTAAAAGATCCAGGAGAGTACTAGAAAACAAATGACAGATTTTAAGGGCTATGCTAAAAATATAAAACATACAGGAATAAAAATGTGTGAAGTAAATTCACAGAATATCACAGACTAAAATACACATGGACAAAAATTCTATAGGACTGGGAGTCTAATAGTAAATATCACCAAAATCCTGTAGGTTTGGGAGTCTAAGAGTAAATATTACCAACATCCATAATAGGTATTCTCAAACAGGTTTAAGCAAAAAACTAATGACTACTACACATTTGAAGGAGACCACCATTTTAAAAGAGATATGCCCATTTCAACTGAAAGAAGAATTTATATTGGAAAAAGCAGAAGATTTAAAAATAAATATAGGTAGTAAATACAAGTATGAATTTGAAGAAATCAAAGATAACTTCCTTTCATTGAAAAGAAAAAAAAAACTGGAGATATTGGAAAATAATTATAAGACTTTTTTTTGTATTTTGTATTTATTTATTTTTATTTTTAGAATAAAAGAATGAAAGAGAGAAAGAGGAAGAGATTTTAGAAAAAGAGAGAAAAGGAGAAAGAAACAAACATCAAAAGAAAGAAAAAAAGAATGAAAGAGAAAGAAAGAGGAAGAGATTTTAGAAAAAGAGAAGAGAAAAAGAAACAGCAAAAGAAAGAAAAAAAAGAATGAAAGAAAGAAAGAGGGAGAGAAAGAGGGAGAGAGAATGGGATTCTTGTTTTATTGCCCAGGCTAGAATACAGTCTAAAAATGGGTATTA
>CAUYQU010067673.1:0-36194 GCA_963574635.1 Cheracebus regulus | reverse complement strand
TGCATAGGTACACACATGGCAGTGTGATTTGCTGCCTTCCTCCCCATCACCTATATCTGGCATTTCTCCCCATGCTCTCTCTCCCCAACTCCCCACCCCCCACTGTCCCTCCCCTATTTCCCCCTGATAGACCCCAGTGTGTGATACTCCCTTCCCTGTGCCCATGTGTTCTCATTGTTCAACACCCACTTATGAGTGAGAACATGCGGTGTTTGATTTTCTGTTCTTGTGTCAGTTTGCTGAGAATGATGGTTTCCTGGTTCATCCATGTCCCTACAAAGGACATGAACTTACCCTTTTTAATGGCTGCATAGTATTCCATGGTGTATATGTGCCGCATTTTCGATGCCTCAATCCAAGGACCGGGCTCCATATAAGAGGACAGGAAAAAGGGAATTTGACTCAGAAAGACACAATGGAGAAAGCCATGTGAAGACAAAAGGAGAGATAATTAGCTTTACGTTGTCACAAACCAAGGAATGTCTGGAGCCACCAGAAACTGACAGAGGCAAGGAAGGACTTTTTGTATTCCTCCTTCAAAGAATTTACTGTCTCTGTAGATCTTGGCCTAGTCTACCATAATTTTATTTATGCCTTAAGAATTAATCAAAGGAAATACATAATTATGGTGCAGAAAGAATTCCATTACGAATTCCTGTATGTAGATTTAGGTAGAGACTTGAATTTTGATATGGCTTGTTTCCCAGCCTAATGATATAAACTTCAGTGAGCCATAGATCTGCATTTCTCTGTTAACTCTGAAAAACAGCATACTGGAGTTTTAGGTGGACTGCATTGAACAGGGAACTCAAGGTATGCCTTTATGCTACCTAGGGAACACTAGGAAGTTGAGTCAATTTGTTAGTTCTTCTGGTCTATTCTACCCTTTGTACTGTGTGGTTATAGGTTCAGATGTAAATTAAAGTAAAAGAAATTTGAAGTAGGTTCAAATCAACATTTATTCCAATCTACAAATTCTGAAACTTTTGTTGTCTAATCTAGCCTATCATTCATTTGTCAGGGAAGATATATACATAAACAATACACAAAAATAAATACATACTAACGTAGAATCAAATTTCTAAAAGACATGTGCAGTCCATATGTTAGCACAGCTATCACCTCCTCAACGTGATAGGCATGGATAGTCACAATAGCCTCAGCCTTATATACCTATCACATTATTCTGGTTGGTTTTCTTAGTAGCTTTAACTATCTAAATGTATCATATATATTTTGATTGATTTTAACTATCCTGTTAAAATTCCCAGGTCACAATAATGCAGAATTCTTGTCTTATAAAACTTACATTATTTATATAACACACTACTGTTTCTCTGTCTAAAACAAATAATCTATTGGTATAAATGTGTTGAATGAATGGATAAGTGAATGAATGAAATAAATATTACAGTAAGAAATATCTAAGCAACAACGTTAGCTTTCTCATCACTGAACACCATGCCCTGTACCTAGTAAGCTCTTTAAATAGTTGTAAAATTTATTTATTTATTTATTTTGAAATTGAGAAATCTATCACCTCAAATGCTTATCTATTTTTGTGGTGGGAGCATTTCAAATCTTATATCCAATTATTTTGAAATATACAATAAATTTTTTTTAACTCTAAAAAAATTATAATGACCAGGCAACTGACAATTGAACAAAAATTATTAACCAAAGTCACCCTACTGTGTTATTGAACACTAGTACCTATTCTTTCTATCTAACTGTAAGTTAGTACTCATTAATCAACTTCTCTTCATCACCATCTTCCGTAACACACCTCTTTCCCAGGCTCTGCTAACAATCATTCTACTCTTCACCTCCATGAGATCAAATTTTCTAACCCCTGCATATGAGTGGGAACATGTGATATTTGTCTTTCAGTGCCTGGCTT
Source organism: Cheracebus regulus (assembly GCA_963574635.1). NCBI lineage: Eukaryota > Metazoa > Chordata > Mammalia > Primates > Pitheciidae > Cheracebus > Cheracebus regulus. The sequence goes on along the minus strand of CAUYQU010067673.1, from coordinate 34,294 downwards.
ATTTCACTTAACATAATGACCTCTAGTTCCATCCATATTGCTGCAAATAAGAAAATTTCATTTTTTTAATGGTCCAATAGTATTTTATTGTAAATATATAACACATTTTCTTTATTCATTCATGTGTTATTGAACACTTAGGTTTATTCCATATCTTGGCTACAGTGAATAGTGCTGCAGTAAACATAAGGGTACAGATCTCTTTTTGATATACTAATTTTCTTTTCATTAGACAAATTCCCAGTAGTGAAACTGCTGGACTGTATGGTAGTTCTATTTTTAGTTTTTTTTTTGAGAAACTTCTGCATTGTTTTCCATAAAGGCTGTACTAGTTTTAATTCCCACGACCAGTATATGAGTCCCCTTTCTCTGCATCCTCATTCGCATTTTGCTATTTTTGTCTTTTTGAGAAAGTTGAAGTCATAAAAGCAGAGTATAGAATAGTAGTTGCTAGGGGTTGGAGGTGCGGGGAAAGGAAATTTTTTGAATAAGTGGAAAATTGATTAAAGAAGCGAAAACTATAATATATCAAAACACAAAGAATGGTGTATTTTAATGAATTCAAAAATAGCATAGGAGTAAAAAAAGGAATATACATTTTCCTGAAACTTCAAAGGAAAGAATACCTAAAAACTGGATTAATTTCCAGTGTAACCAGAGCTAATTAAAGTGAAAATAGATCTTTGTTTCTTTATAAAATAAATTAGGTGTCGTGCTAATTTTCAGGCCATTGTAAACTCATTATTTATAAAAAGGAAATGTCAATGTCATCTTTTAATTTATCCTTTTAATTTATCACTAACATTAGAAAAATATAGTGCTCTGGACAGTTACGTAAGTTCCCGTTAAATAAATTATTACAGTGAACAAAACACACAAAAACAACAGCAGCAGGAAGTGAGAAATGCTCACGTAGAATTCCACAGTGGACTCTGAGCATACCGAGGTCCAGAGCTGCATGTCTTGGCTGGCAGTTGAATAGTTTGTGAACTTGTCAGGTAATTGAGAAATAAAAAACTTTTAATCTGGGGAATGAAAGTCACTTAAATTATCAGGTCCAGAGCGACATTTAAAATGTAACAGCAGTCATATCTTGCTCCCTCTTGAACTGAGTAATTACCTCTTGAAGCCACTTTGATTGCAGTATCTTGAACTGCTTCATGTCCCAGTATGTTTTTAGCTATAATTTCTGCTTAAACATTGGTTCCAGGTTGACTTGCAAGCCCAATATGACCCAGTTTATTTTCTTGTCCAACAATATTTGATAACTTAGTTTGGATTATATTGACTTTATTTTATTTTTGTTTTTTGCAACAGGGTCTCACTCTGTTGCCCATGCTGGAGTGCAGTGGCATGATCACAGCTCACTATAATCTCTACCTCCTGGGCTCAAGTGATCTAACCGCCTCAGCCTCCCAAAGTCCTGGGTTTACAGGAATGGTATATTGACTTGTTATTAATATATATATATATCAATTATATATATATATAATTGATATATATATATAATATATATGGATGGATTTTTTAGCAGTGAGCTGAACTTTTCCTTATAGGAACCTTAAGTGGAACCCAAATATGCTACTTATTTGGGATCTGGAGGCCAGACTGCCTGACCATCTGCCTCTTGATTAAAGTAGTCCCAGAGGTAACTCAGTGGAGCTCAGAATATCTCAGAAAGTGCAGATTATAAATAATACTCTTATTAATACTCCTGGCATAATGTTAACCCACCAGGATTTACACTACATTTAATAATCTGCTGCCTACACCATTCCTGCCACTGGCAGTTAGTGTTTGAATCACATCCTCTAGAATAGGAGTCAGAAAACCTGTCCTGTAAGTGGTCAAGGAGAAGACATTTTAGGCGTTTCACAGCAGCAGTCTCTGTCACAACTACTTGATTTACTGTTGCAGCACAAAAGCAGTATAAGAGCAAGCACCAGGCCATGTTTTGGACCAATAGTTTTAGTATGCTGACTGTAGTTCTAGGGGCATTGTTCTTCTAAAGGTGAAAAGAAGGTTGAAGCAGAACATTTAGAATGTGCATTCAGTGATTTAAAACCCAATAATAGAAACAGGGCTGAGAAAGGTGTGTCTTAGAGCCAACTCAGAAGTTCCATGTATGTATGTTTTAACTAGGCTTTAACTTAGTTACAGATGTCTACCGTTTGCAGGTGATTAAACTCAATTCGAATGGTCAGATCACTTGAAAGCTTCAAAAGTATAGAAACAGCTCTTAGCAATTTGGACTAATGATATAAAACCACTTCCACCCTACTATAACAAATTCTTCTAACTTTTAATATCATCAAGGAATATTTGTGCTTTATGAAATACCTGAGCATTTCAATTTGTACTTTAATCATGCTCTCAAAACACATTTCACTAATTATAAAAAAAATGCCTATATTCAAAGAACCCTCAGAATCACTATCTCATATGATCAAGCTGAAAAACAATATAACATGTTCTCTTAAGCAATTTATTTATATCCATATATCATGACTAGAACTTGAAAGCAGGCTTTCTGGAACCCCTTTCATCTACATTACACCTTGCCATACGAAGTTTCAAACATGTGCACAATGAATAATCTTTTCATGTGTAATGACATCATAGTTGTTTTTTTGAAGACCAAAAATAATAATTATATAAATTCAAACAATTAATTTGGCTGCTCAACAGTAATGTGCTTCTCTGAGAATGGGCGATGTGCTGGAATTGATTTGCATCTGCTCAGAAAGCTGATTGTTACATTTTCAGAAATGTTTGAACTTTTTGTTGAAAATAGTAATTATAAAAAATAAATTATATAAAATTTCTTCATTATATCAAAAACAAAGGTAGTAAATACTTGAATCTTATCATGTTCCAATTATTTTTCTACATTTGACTATCATATGTGCTTTTGAGGTTTTTCTGACTATTGCATATGTATGGTAGAAATACTGTGTAATAGAATTCTACTACCTATCTCTTTTCAAGTTTGTGTTCAGTGGTATCATGTTGATAGCTTGAAATTGGCTATGGTGAAAATATTTATACTATTGAAATTGGAAAATACTTCAAACTACAATCCTTTGGTGTATGAGAGAAAGAGAGAGAGAGTGTGTCTGGGTGTATTTGTAAAAAGAATGTCTATGTGTGTGTGTTTGTGAAAAGAACGTCATCTCCATGAATCTGCCTAGGTTGAATGCTAAGCAATGAAATGTCCAGCAGAAAATAACAACATGGTCCAGCAGATGGTGGAGACAGGCACAAAGAGGTGCATTCTGGGCTGAGCAGGAAATGCTAAGATGTCACTTTTCTACCACTTAGCTGTGTTTATTTCAGAAATTTACTTCGTTGTCCCAATGAGATTACTTTAACAATTAGATGAAAGGAGAGAAGTTATCTTTCCAACCCCACAGATAAATTATAGATTCCAAAAGACCTATCTAGCGTTTCTAAATGGATCTGTTTTAGCTTTCTATAAAATTCTTTGGTTCTATTTAAAGTTCTAAAGCCCCACCTCAAGAAGTAAGCACTGTCTCAGTAATGAACCACAATTTTCTAGAATGAAAGTTATATAGAGCATTTTGGAATTTATTTTTGTTTTTATTTTTAAAATTTTTATTTTTATTTGAAAAATAATAATTTTATATATTTATGAGGTTCAGTGTGTGATGTGTTGATATACGTTTACAATGTGGAATGACTAAATCAGGGTAATTAACAAATTCATCATCTCATATGCTTTTTTTGGTGGGGAAATTATTTAAAATCTACTTTTTTAGGAATTTTGAGATATATAACACCTCATTATTTATTGTAGCCAGCATTGTGTGCAAATCAAAGCTTTAGGTAACTAAAGGTTTTAACTTTTTTCATGAATTGCATTATGTCCTTATGCTATTTCTTCTATTTTTGTGTCAATAGGCAATTTCCTAACTTCCTTTAGATCTGTTTTATACTGGGAGCATTTACATCACCGACATTGGCAAATACTACAAACCAGGATTCCTTGGTGGATGAGTGTGTGTATGTGTGAGTGTGTGTATGTGTGTGTGTATATAAATCATGCATGTCCATGCATCTGCCTAGGTTGAATGTCAAGCAACAAAATGTCAAGTTGAAAAAAACAATACAGGAGAATAAATAAAGAATAGGAGAATTTATGGTTAATAATTCCTATAATATAATAATTATAATATATGGGATAATATTATATAAGATATATGATTATTATACAATAAAACAATAATTATATAAGATATTTTTATTTGGAAGAAAAATAAATGTATTTTTTCTGAAAATAGTAATGACAACAATAATTGTATGCACAAGTATAAAACTCAACTGCAAGCAATGTGGTGAACTGAAAACAGAAAAACACTAGAATCAGAACTAGAGTGAAATATTAATTCCAACATCAATGGGAAAATTATGTGAACATGTTGAATTTCTTTCTTTCTTTGTAAATGTGTAAAATCATACCTGAATTTCTAGTGTGGCTATAAAAATTAAATGTGAAGTGCCTTGCACAGAAGTTGGCACAATGAAGGAGCTCCACTAATCTCTTGTCTTGCTCTCTGCCTGTTTTTTCACCATAGGTTTTCATTCAGTCTGAAATGTTCCTTTCTAGATTCTACATGAAGTGGGTTTCTAAACTGCTGAATCAAAACATCGGTTCAACTCTGTGAGGTGAACTCACACATATCAAAGCATTTTTGCCCAATGCTTTGGGCCATTTATCTACTTTTCTCTACTTTCCATGTGAAATTTCCATCTAACTTATTTAATTATGAATAAGATGTACTCACCTCAACATAGACCATTCTTTTGACCACCATTTGCAAGCTGTCTAAGTAGTAACCTCTTAGTGAAATTTTCATAAGGTGAGATTTTAGGCATAAATAATGATTGAAAGTGTGTTTATTTTGGTATTCTACTATTGCCTAACCTCAAAGATTTTGGAAGAATCTGTATCTCTGGTCTGCATTTCTCACAAAAAGAATGCTGAACATACAATATTTCCAAATAATATTTCTAGGAACAGTTCTCTGAGTACTATCTACCATCTCTTGTCAAATGACATTTCATTACAGAAATGGTAAAAACTGCTTCAGAGTTGTGAAGATTTAATTGAGAAAAGAAGTTTCCATGGTATCTAGGAAAGTGTAAAATGTTTGAAGGAACCAATCTTGAATGTACCACACATCATTTCTACCATATTGTATCGAAGAAAAACCATACGACATGGCCCTGCACTATTAAAAAGAGCCTGGGAAACGAAATTAGATGTGTACTTAGGAGGAGTAAGAAAGTAGGCTTTTAATTTATTACACCGCGTTTATCACAAGCATGAGAAACAAATTGGCAGCATAAAACAAGTTATCCATATATTAAAATAATTCCTTTTATTTAGAGAAAGAGCATCTCAGTGCCCACAACACCAAGCAAAAGTATTCACTCATTATGGGTGCTCAATATTAATTAAACAATTTAAGATGCCTAGGAAAATACATACATAATGTTTTAGTTACAATGCTATAATGAAGATAATCTTTATAGTTTACTTTAATTCCTGGCAGGTGCTTTTGTTTCTTCTGGAGTGTCAACATGGGGTTGATGTGGTGAGAAATATGATTGCCTTTTGGGTTTTCTTCTTTTTCTCTGGTTACTAGAGCTTAGTCAACAGTGGTATTAGATATCAGAGAGAGAAGGGAAGCTGGTGAGTACTACGTGATTTATTCATTTTTTCTTTCTTTTTTTGAGGCAGAGTCTTGCTCTGTTACCCAGGCTGGAGTTCAGTGGCATGGTCTCAGCTCACTGCAACCTCTGCCTCCCAGGTTCAAGCTATTCTCATGCCTCAGCCTCCAGAGTAGCTGGGATTACATGCTTGGCTAATTTTTGTATTTTTAATGGAGACAGGGTTTTGCAATGTTGGCCAGGCTGGTCTCGAACTCCTGACCTCAGGTGATCCATCAGCCTCAGCCTCCCAAAGTGCTGGGATGACAGGAGTGAGTCACCGTGCCCAATCTATGTGATTTCTCTAACATTCTTGAGGTTTAAGAATGAGAAGTTATTAAAGTTAGTCCAGTCTCCCCTACCTTGACTGTTTTCATTTCTCCTCCTTCTTCTTTTTGCATACCTTTTTGATTTCCAGTCTTCTACTAGGCTGTGCATAAACTGAATATATGAGTGCATCTGAGACAGGTGCTTGTCTTTTGAGAATTTAAATTTTTCAAGAAACACTACTGTACTGACAGTAATACAAAAACAGCTCCTATCTTCAGTTAGTTAATGTTGGAACAATCAGAAACGTGCATGTTCATTCCATAATCAAGCCCCTTTTCCTCAGGTTTAGCTGAGATTCACTTTCTGGCAACTTGTACAAACTAGTCTTTCTCTGCCCTCTATAGCCACAAAATGAGTTTGCTGCACCAGACTGTCTAATCCTGCAAAAATTTAGTTAAGGTCACAAAATGGGCAACTTTGTGTAAAAACAGCAAATATAAAACCACAATTATATTTTTTCTGTACTCTTACGAAGAGATAAGCAGTCAAATACATAATGTGCATTTGGTCAGATACTCTACAGATCATTCTTTGAATTTAGTCTCATGAACAAGTATAGAAGATAATATTTTATTTTATTATTTATTTTATTTTATTTTATTCTTTTTTTTTTTGAGATAGGGTTTCACTGAGGTGCGTGGCATAATCACAGCTCACTCACTGTAGCATGGACCTCCTGCGCTCAAACTATCTTCCCGTCTCTACTTCCAAAGTAGCTGGGACTACAGGCACATGCCACCATGCCTGGCTAATTAAAAAAAAATTATGTAGAGATGCAGTTCTTACTATGTTGCCGAGGCTGGTCTGGAACTTCTGGGCTCAAGTGATCCTCCCATCTTGGCCTTCCAAAGTGCTAGGATTACAAACACAAACCAAGTTAACACCAAGATTTAATTGGAAAGTAAGATAGATTTGCTAAAAGATACAAAATTATAGCTAAATAGGATAAATAACTTCAAATGTTCTCTAGCACTGTAGGATGAGTATAGTTAACAAAAATACATATTTTCAAATAGCTAGAAGAGAGACCATTGAATATTGTCCGTAAAAAAATGATAAATGTTTGAGATGATGGATATGCTAATTATCCTAATCTGATCACTGTATTTTGTCTGTATCAAAACATCACTATGTACTCCATAAATTTGTACAATTAATATATATTAATTAAAAATGCTTTTTAAAGATTTATTTGATGATCCAAAAACAGTAGTCAGATCTCTGAAATTTCAAACCTTTGAAAAAAATTTAATCTGGAAAAATTTCCACCAACTTTACCCAAAATGCAAACACTGTTTCCTTACTTCTACTCTTCAGACTCAGTTTTTGAATATATATCATTTTCTTTTCACTTAAGTTTTAAAAGAATAAAAAGAAGAAACAGTTGGAAAACAAAAAATTTAAGGACTGGCAGGGGCAAATGAAAAAAGATCTTGAGAAAGAAACTTGGTACTTTCTACGTGCAACCACAGCAATTTCAAACTAGAATTGATTTTAAAAGTGTATTAGCTTGGGTCACTTGAGAAGCAGATATCAGTTGAGTTTACATGTGCAAGAGATACATCATTAAAGATGAAGGAGTTAACATAAAAGTAAGCAGAATAATTCTTTAGACTGTGTTGCTGTCTGACACCAGTGAAAGGAAAGGGGAGAGGAGGGGATATTGGATAAGAAGAGTCTCACTGCCAGTCTAAGGAACTTCGACAAGGCCAGTGGGGAGTCCCTGAAGCAAAAGCTCTCATTGGAAGACCCCTGTGTCCTGCAGAATGGTTGTGCTCCAGCACCTCTGCTGGACTCAGTCATTGGCTGGAAGCATCACAGGGAAGTGTGACAACTGGACACAATGGAGAATCCAGAAAGGTAGCAGCTGGAACTGTCAGTCTACTATGCTCTGCCCAGCAGAAAATCTGAGCAGCAGTATTTATTGTCAGTGCAGACCTCTGTATTTTATGACGATTCTTACATGACACATGTTTCTGTAGAAGCTCCTTCATAATCTTTGTTGGTCTCACTTTGTGAGGAGAAACTTAGAAGAGAGGGGTTAAAGGGATAAACTACAAATCCTAGTTGCTACAGTTGGCCTTGTGGTCACAACTGGTACTCATACTCTACTTCTATTATACAATCTAATTTCTTCCTACCCACTACTATCACTTCAGCATATGCTAGTGGCTGCCAAGTAGCCTAGACATTTCTGAAGTGTCTGAGCCATAATCCTACCTTTCTCAGGGTTGCTGCATAAATTTATTCCAGGTATAATGGGGCAAGAATTGCCTGGGTCCAGTCCTCTTTTCCCTCTTTGGTTCCCAGGCTCATACATTTGTTCTTTTGGGAATACAGGACTGTATAGAGGTCTCCAATTAATGTATATACTAGATCCTAAAGGGTGGCATCTCATCGGTTCCCAGACTTGCCTCTGAGCTGGAGCTTCAATTGTGCCTTTAGAAAATGGATGAACCTATGTATTTTCAGTACTGCAAGAGGCAAATGGCTTCTGAGAAGAGCAGTATATGATAACACCAGAGAGTCCTGTCATCATGGGATCACTTTCATATCTTCTTTGTTACACGGTAGGTTTCCTGTTTCAATGCTCCTTTGTTTGGGGTTCTGTGCCTGTGGATTTGGCATTTTGTAAGCCCTCAGATGGTGGTCCAACTGATTTCTTTGGGCAGGAAAGTAAATATGTGCCCAGAATACATATTTATCTCTGTGAGGATGAAATATTGACCCTTTCATAACAAATGAGGCCCATTGTAACTCACTTGCCCTCCAAGTGGCCACTGCTTAGTTTTCATAAGGAAAGGTGACATATCAGAGGCTCAGAATTGATACCTGTTGCTGACAGTTTTGACATTCAGAGGCAGCAATAGCTGGGTCAGCCTTGGTTAGTGGGAGTCCATGCTGCTGGTCCATACATTTCTCCCATCTCTTTACCAGGACCTCCTGTTCACGTGTACATTGAACTGGTTCCAACATGATCTATGGTTAAGACTGGCTAATATTAACCAATCTACTTGAGTGTTCAATTCCTCTTTTAGGGTGCACATCTTCTAGTGGGTATTAAAATGTGATAACAAAAGTTTTATACTTTGTGCTCATCCCCACATGTATATTCACATGTACTACAGCAGGCTTACCAATATCTGGCCTTCTAATTCTTTTCCTTGCAGGCACATAACCAGAAGTTCAGGTCATAAGTTACTTCACTGTGGTCCAAGGATAGTTGAGAGTAGTTTAAAATGTTTTCTTTGTTTCTTTATACCATAAAAACTCTTATGCCACAAGCTAGCAACACAACAGGAGGCTTATTGTTACTTACAAGTACATAGATTTTATGTATACAGTTCAAAACTAGTTAAATGACCACTGGGTGGGACCATGAATCCACTGAATACAATGGAATTAGGATTTTATTTTATTTTATTTTATGAGTACATAATGGGTGTATATATATAATGAGGTATATGAGATATTTTGGTACAGGCATATAGTGTGTAATAATCGCATCAGGGTAAATGGGACATCTATCATCTCTAACATTTATCACGTCTTTGTGTTAAAAACATTCCAATTATGCTCTTTTAGTTACTTTAAAATATACAATAAATTACTATGTACTGTAATCACCCCATTGTGCTATCAAATGCTAAATCTTATTCATTCTATCTAAGCCTTTGGTAACCATCATTCTACTCTGTCTTCATGATCTCAATAGTTTTATTATTTAGCTCTGCAAAATGAGTGAGAACACGTGAAGTTTGTCTTTCTGTACCTATCTTATTTTACCTGATATAATACCCTCAAGTTTCTTCCATGTTTCTGGAAATGACAAGTTCTCATTCTTCTTTGTGGTTGAACAATTGTCTATTGTATATACATATCATATTTTCTTTATCCATTCATCTGTTGATGGATATTTCGTTTGCTTCCAAATCTTGGCTATTGCAAATAATGCTACAATTAAAAAAGGAGCGCAGATATCTCTTTAATATACTGATTGTCCTTTTTTTTGATATATACCTAGCAATGAGATTGCTGTATCATATGTTAGTTCTATTTTTAGTTTTTTTGAGTACCTTCTCAACTGTTCTTCATAGTGGCTGTACTAATTTACATTTCCATCAACTGTGTACAAAAGTTCTCTTTTCTCTACATCTTCACAGCACCAGCATTTACTGTTGCCTGTCTTATGGATACAAGCCATTTTAACTGGGGTAAGATGATATCTCATTATGGACCTTTTCATATGCCTGTTTGCCATTTGTATGTCTTCTTTTGAGAAATATCTCTTGAGATCTTTTGGCAATTTATAAACTGGATTATTAGATTTTTTTTTCTATAGAGTTGTTTGAGCTCCTTATATATTCTGGTTGTTTATCCATCATCAGAAGGGTAGTTTGCAAATATTATCTCACATCCTGGGGATCGTCTCTTCACTTTGTGGATTGTATCCATTGCTGTGCAGTAGCTTTTTAAGTTGATATGTCTACTTTTGCTTTGGTAAGCTGTGCTTTGGGTATTACTTAATAATTCTTTTTCCCGGACCAATGTTCTGGAGTTTTCCAAATGTTTTCTTTCACTAGTTTTATGGTTTGAGGTCTTAAATTTAAGTTTTTAATCATTTTTATTTTTTTGTATATGGAAAAAGAGTCTAATTTCCTCCTTTTGCATATGAATGTTCAGTTTCCCAACATCATCTATTGAAGACACTGTCCTTTCTTTTATGTATTTTCTTGGCACCTTTGTCGAAAATGAGTTCAGTGTAGATGTATGAATTTCTTTCTGTGTTCTCTATTTTGTTACATTGATCTTTGTGCCTGTTCTTGTGGCAGTATCATATGGTTTTGGTTACTAAAGCTCTGTAGTAGAATTTGAAGCCAGGTTACATGACTTCAGTTTTTTGTTTTGTTTTGTTTTGTTTTTCTCAGGATGGCATTGGCTATTCTGGGTCTTTTATGGTTCCATATAAATTTTAGTATTTCTTTTTCTAATTCTGTGAAGAATGTGTTTGATAATTTAATAAGGATTGCATTGAATATGCAGATTGCTTGGGTAGTGTGAACATTTTAACAACATTAATTTTTCCAGTCCATGAACATGGAATATATTTGTGTGTGTGTGTGTCCTCTTCAATTTCTTGCACCAACGTTTTATAGTTTTCCTTGTAGAGACCTTTCACTTATTTGGTTAGGTGTATTCCTCAGTATTTTACTTTACTCTTGGCTCTTGTAATTGGGATTACTTTATTGATTTCTTGTTCAGATTGTTAGCTTTTGGCATATAGAAATGCCACTAATTTTTGTATGTTACTTTTGTATCCTGCAACTTTACCAATGTTTTTGATCAGTTCTAACAGTTTTTTAGAAAAGTCTTTCGGTTTTTCCAAATATAAGATCGTATCATCTGCAAATAAGGATAATTTGACTTCTTCCTTCTCAATTTGGATGCTTTTTATTTCTTTCTCTTGTCTGACTGCTCTATCTAGGACTTCCAGTGCTATGTTGAATAACAGTGGTGAAAGTAGGCATAGAATCAGAATATTAGCTTGGTATCCCTTTACTACATGGCTCCTGCAAACTCCCTCCCAACAGAGGAGTAAAGATGATGCTTTGAGTCACTGAATATTAACATCAACTCAGAACTTATGCCTTATTTTCCTAAATGTCTAGATATTCTCTGTTCCCCACTATAGTCACCTGTATAAATGGCTGTAGGTTCATTAATGAAAGAATTGGGAGAATAATACTTGCCACAGTATTCTTGTAAATCCGTCCCCCACTTCATTAGTTACCAAGTTCTGAATTTGAAAATTGCTCAGGGCTGGAAACTGAGGAAGAGATCATGTATGGCTTTTTATTGGGATGGCAACCCTCAGCCTCCTGCTTTTTCATTCTTGACTTTTTTGGTTATAGATATTAAATTATATCCTCATTGCCTGTCTTTCGGTTTTCCCCCTAGAGATGCCATGCACTATTAACCATGTCCATTACTTTCTGTGGGCCAAGACTTATTGGCTGCTCTTCTGACCTTGATGATCATTATGATAATTGTGTCCTGATTTCTGGCAGCTAAATATCACCACCTGGCCTCTATTATTTCAGAGCTTCCTTATCTCCATAAATATTAATGAGTCCTGGACTGGGACCATCGCTCTTACCATCAGCTCTGACCTGTGGAGGTGAGCCACCCTTGAATTTGTTAGTAACACTGGTGTTCCTCTCATCAGTGCCAGTGCATTCTTGATGTCCTTGGCAAATAGCATTATATATATATGAGCTGTCCATGTATTATGTTCTTATATTATCTTGCACTGTCATATAATATATCTATTCTAGTATTTTTGCTTCCTTAATCTTTCTAATTCTTAGTCTACCATATTCCAGGGAAACACAGTCATTTTCCCTTAACTCAGGATAAAACCATTTATTTCTGCCAGCCAATAAGTGAAACAGATCCAAAATCTAATACCGAAGCCTGTAATTATAATCAAAATAACTAACTTGGAAAATTAATGAGATACATAAACTTATTATATACAGTTATAATTTGTGTAAATATTTTGAGGCTAAGAAACAATGCTAACCATTCTTAGATATGAATTAACTGTTGCTTTTTTCTTCTGTCCCAGGCCAACTACATCTAAGCCAGGTTAAGCTTGGATTTAACATATAATAGAAAAAATGGGGTAGCTTCTGAAGGGTATACCTGTTTCCTTGTGGGAAATTTGCACCTTCAGTGCCTTCTAGGGTTAGTGGGTATCCTATGTAAAATAATTTCTCCCTCAGAGCAATCAGGAAACACCCCCAGGTGAACTGGTGCCACAACTGAGATGGACTGGAGTCTCATTAACAATAACCTGAAAGGAAAAGAGCTCTTCTTTCCTGTAGGCAGGACTTCAATTCCTCTTTCTCACTAAAAGGCACTGAATGAGAGAGAGTAAAATACAAGCTACAGAAGAGAGGATCCTTTTACAAGTGTTCCGTTATGTAAACTTCTATATTCCCAAGAGCCAGAGACCCTTGTCCTTTATTTTTCTCATGAAAGAAATGGGAACTGTTCTGGAAAACTCCTTTCACCCTGATAAAGCTTGGATATTTGTCCCTCCAAATCTCATGTTCTAGCCAACAGGTGGAATGGATTCAAAATCTAATGCCAAGGCCTATAATGAGTATTTTAATTAATTATAATCAAATAACTAATTTGGAAAATTAATGAAATACATAAACTTATTATATACAGATATAATATTATAATCTCTAATGTTGGAGGTGGGGCCTAGTGGGAGGTGTTTTGGTCATGGGAGTGGCTTCCCTTATGGCCTGGTGCTGTCTTCATGTTAGGGAGTTTATACAATATGTGGTTGTTTAAAAGTTTGTGACATCTTCCCCTCACACTATCTCTTGCTCCTATTTTTGTCATGTGAGAAACCTACTCTCTTCCTTCACCTTCTGCCATGATTGTAAGCTTTGTGAGATCCTTGCCAGAAGTTGATGCAGTTGTTATGCATCCTGTACAGTCTGCATAACAGTGAACTAATTAAATCTTTTTTCTTATAAATTAGCCAGCACAAGTATTTCTTTATAGTAATGTAAGAATGGGCTAAAACAGAAAATTGGTACCAGGGATGGGGAGTTGCTATAAAGATACTTGAAAATGTGAAAGCAGCTTTAGAACTAGGTAATAAGCAGAGGTTCTAAGAGTTTGGAGGTCTCAGAAGAAGACAGAAAGATGAGGAAAAGTTTGAATTTTCTTAGAGACTGGTGAAATGGTAATAACCAAAATGGTGACAGTGATATGAACAGTGAAGTTCAGTCTGAAGAGATCTCAGATGAAATGAGGAAGTCATTGGGAACTGAAGAAAAGGCCAGTCTTGTTATACCTTAGCAAAAAACTTGGCTGCATTGTGAACATACTCTGGGGATCTCTGAAAATTTGAACTTAAGAGGTATGACTAAGGATTTCTGGTGGAAGAAATTTCCAAGCAGCAGGGCATTCAAGATGCAGCCTGGATGCTTCTAAGTGCCTATGCTCAGATACTGGAGGAAAAAAATGATTTAAAGTTGGAAGTCATGTTTAAAGGGAAAGCAGAGTGTGAAAGTTTAGAAAATTTGCTCCTTGGCCATGTGGTATAAAAGAAAAGCCCGTTTTCAGGAGAAGAATCCAAATGGTCGTGGAGTAACAATTTACTACAGATATTTGAATAACTAAAAGGAGTCAGGTGCTGATAGATAAAAACAATGAGAAAAAGGCCTTAAAAGTATTTCAGAGATCTTTGGGACCCAGAGACATCACAGGCCCTGAGACACAGGAAGAAAGAATGATTTCTTGGGCCAGGCCCATGGCCTTGCTGTCCTGTGCAGCCTCAGGACACTGTCCACATACAGGCTGCTCCACCTCCAGAGCAGCTCAAAATACCTCAGGTATAGTTCAGGCCATGTGTCAGAGGGTGCAAGCCATAAGCCCTGGCAGCTTCCAGGTGGTGGTAAGCCTGTAGGCATGCAAAGTGCAAAAGTAAAGGAGGCCTGTCAGCTTCCACCCGGATTTCAGATGTGTGAGAAATCCTGGGTTCCCAGGCAGAAGCCTGCTGCAGGGGTGGAGTCCTAAGAAAGAATATCTACCAGAAGAATATGGAGGGGAAATGTGGGGTTGGAGGTCCCACACTGGGAATACAATGGGGCACTGCTTAGCAGAGCTGTGGTAAGGTGGCCACCATCCTCCAGACCCCATAATAGTAGATCCATTGGCAGTTTGCACCCTGTGTCTGGAAAAGCTTCAGGTACTCAACTCCAACCCATAAGAACAGCTGCAGGAGGGAAGTCCTGAAAAGCCACAGGACTGGGACTGCTTAAGGCCTTGAGAGCCCATCCCTTACAGTTGAGTTCGCTGGATGTGAGACATGGAGTCAAAAGATATTATTTTGAAGCTTTAAGATGTAATTGCTGCCCTGCTGCATTTTGAACTTGCGTGAGGGTTGTACCAGGGATGAGAAGGCCCCTTTCTTTTGACTGATTTCTCACTTTCAGTATATGAATGTTTATCCAATGCCTATACCCTCATTGTATCTCAAAAGTAAATAATTTGTTTGATTTCATAGGCTTATAGGTAGAAGGAACTCATCTCCAGATGAGACTTTGGTCTTGAAAAATAGGACTTTTGATTGAGTTGATGCTGGAATGAGTTAAGACTTTTGACAACTATTGGGAAGGTGTAATTGTATTTTGCAATGTGAGAAGGAGATGAGATTTGAGGAGCCTGGGCAGAATAACGTACTTTGGATATTTACTCCCCCAAATCTTATGTTGACATGTAATCCCCAACATTGGAGGTGGGGCCTGGTGTGAGGTATTTGGGTTATGGGAGCAGCTTGGTGCTGACCTCATAATAGTGAGTTTTTATGAGATCTGGTTGTTTAAAAGTGTAGGCCACCTCTCTTCTTGTTCCCACTCTTTCTATGTGAGACACCTGCCCCCCCTTCACCTTCCACTGTGATTGTAAGCTTCCAGACGCTAGAAACAGATTATTCACTAGAAACAGATTGCCTCAGGTGCTATGCTTCCTGTACATCCTGCAGAACTGTGAGCCAATGAAACCTTTAAAATAGCCAGCTGAGATATTTTGTTATAGCAATGCGAGGACCACCTAAAATACATCCCTTCAGGTTGCACAAGCAAAAAAATGAAAGTGTTGAAACTTTTATTGAAAGCTTCAATCTGGTGGTTGAAGATACCGGATAAGTCAAACCAAATTAAAAAAAAAAAAAACAAAATTTTTGAAAATTGTCATTGTAACCAGTCTGAAATCCAATTTGAAAATGCAATAAAGACATGGAAAGGAACACAGAAGGCACACACACAAATTGAAAAAATGTTCAACATTATTTAATCATTACAGAAATAGAAATTAACCTTCCAGTGAGATATCACTATATACCTATCAGACTTGATAAAATAAGCAATAAAGATAACACTGAATACTCACAGAGATTTGGAGAAACTGAATCACTTTTACATATCTGGTGGGAATGTTAAATGTTTGACTCACTCTGGAAAATAATTTGGTGGTTTCTTATAAAACCAAAAATGCAATTGCCATATGACCCAGCAATTGTACTTTTGGGTCTATTTCAAAGAAATGAAAATTTATGTTCATATGATCTGTACCCAAAAGTTCACAATGGTTTTATTCATAATAGATAAAAATCTTAAAAAAAAAAACATTTTTTTTTTAAATGAGGGAATGGTTAAAGAAACTGCAACGTATTTATACAATGGAATATCAATCAGCAATATAAAGAAATAACATATCGTTACACATATCAACATGAACAAATTTATAGGAAATATGCTGAGTGAATTAAGCTGATTCTAAAAAGGTTACATATTATATGATTCTATTTATATAAAATTTTTGAAATGACAATGTTATAGTAATGGAAAACAGATTAGTGGCTGTCAGTGTGTTATACAAGACCAACATGGGGGCTATTTGTGATAATGAAACTATTCCGTATCTTGGCTGTGGTGGTGGATATATGGACCTACACATATGATAAAACTGGATAGAACTAAACACACATATAAGTATAAATAAAACTAGATATTTGAGTAAGATCCATGGATTGTTTGAATGTCAATCCTGTTAATGATAATGCTTTTGCAAGATGTAACCACTGGGAGAAACTGAGTAAAGAATATATGGGATTTCTCTGTCTTATTTCTTATAACTTCGAGTGAATATGCAGTTATCTTCAAATAAAATATTTAATTTAAAATTTAATGGAGAAAAACATACAAAGTTCAAGGGAGGAAAGTATTTTAAATAATTATTAAATAAGGGAGTAAATCTTGGTGTTAGAAAATGCCAACAGTTCACATTTCTGGAAATCTTTCATACGAAATTAGGCAAGCCCTGAGGCAGGAAATTAGGGGTAAAATGTTCCATAAAGTCTGTTTCTGAAAAAGAAAAATGTTCCAGGGAAGAAAATAAATTGCAGAAAAACCAAAGTGAGAGCTGATGTCTTAATTATCTATTAAGTCAAGAAAGGTACACAGTCAGGTACAACTTTTACAACCACTTGGTAACTTTGCCAGTCCAATCATCCACGATACTTTGGAAACTTAAATCTATTTCTGTGACCAGCATCCCTAGTATCAGGAAAATCTTAAGACCTGACAAACACTGATTAAATTTTTAGACATTACTAAGGATTTACATAGAGAACAGAAAACAATTGCATAAAGAAGTGAAAAATTTTGCAAGGAGTTCCAAAAAAAAAAAAAACAAACAAAGTGTAGTGAAACAAGTGAAAAAGGTGCCGACTAAATGGCTAGAGAGAGGTAAATAGGAATCAACTGTGAAATTAAAATCATCTTATCCAAAAAAGTCTGGTATGTATCTCTTCTGTCAATTTGTACTTGCTAAAAGTGAATAATCTTAACAAAGGCGAGTCCTTATCTGTACTTTTAAAATTTTGATCTTCTTCTCATCCTGTTTGAATGGTTAAAGAATTTGAAAATAAATGCTATTAATTACAATTTTTCTAACTTATGGGAGTTAACCTAAGTACTGTATCAGAAAACATGATGGCATACGGGTTGCTTACAAAGATACTAGTGTATTTTATGTGCTTAAAAATCTAAGATATTGAGTATAAATTTCTGTTAAACACAAAATATCTTCTGCATTCCTTTAGTCATTTGCTTCATACAAATAATGTTTTCAGTTATTTGCCTTTAACGTTGCAACAAAAGGCTTATTTATTTCTCATTTTTTAAGAGGCAGCTTTTTTCTTTTTTCTTGGTAGTAATTAGGTAGGCATTGCTCACTCATACCCAATGCAGGCTGCTAATGTTCACCTGAGATTATTCTTTGTTATCTCAGGATAATGAGTGCCTATCTTTATCATTTGAGTATCTAAAGAAGCATCTGCTGCAAAGTAAGGTGTTGAAGTTTATTTGGAACCAAGGCATACTTTCTGACAGCCACACAGGGCCCCACACTCAAGGGATGCAACACTTGATTTCATACTTTGCTCTCACTGTCTTGAAATGCTTAGCAATTTTTGAACAAGGGTTCCAGAATTTTTACTTTGTATTGGGTCCTGAAAATTATTTATCTGGTCTTGGTGGAACTCCTTGACTTGACATACTTGGATACTTAGCTCCTTGTAAATTTGGCATGGAGGTAGCAACTTTGCTGTCTTCAATTTCTCTCACTGCTAGGGATTCAATGTGCCAGTTTCTGACAGGCCTTTTCAGAAACTACCTGAAATGTTTTGTTATTTAATTATTCAAGAGATAATTTGCTAAGAGTGGGAAAAGCAAAACAAACAAACAGACAAAAAACGGGAAAGGGAATGTGTCAACCAAACCTGAGTCCAGTCCTGTCAGTTACAATAGAAAGCTAGAGAAAGACACATCCTCTTGTTCACATGTTCCTTCCATGATAAAAGAGTGTATCCTATTCCTATAAAATAACCAGTAAGAATTTTGAAGGTCCCACCCATTTTTAAAATGTTTTTAGCTTTTGTTTTTAGGTTTTACTTTGTTTCAAGGGCACATGTGCAGTTATATTACATGTCATGGGATTTTTTTGTACAGATTATTCATTACCCAGGTAAAGCGCATATGACCATACAGGTAGTGTTTTAATCTTCACTCTCCTCCCACTCTCTACCTTGTAGTAGACCCCCATATCTATTGTTCCCTTCTTTGTGTCTGTGTGTACTCAATGGTTAGTTCCCATTAATAAGTGAGAACATGCAGCATTTGGTTTTCTGTTGCTGAATTAGTTTGCTTAAAATAATGGCATCCAGCTGGACCCATGCTGTTGCCAAGTACACAATCTCATTCTTTTTTATGGTTGTATAGTATTTCATGGTGTATATGTACCACATTTTATTTTTTCCAGTCCACTGTTGATAGGAGCCTGGATTGATTCCATTTCTGTACTATTGTGAATAGTGCTGTGATGAACATACGAATGCATATCTTTATGGAAGAATAATTTTTATTCCTTTGGGTATATACCCAATAATAGGGTTATTGGGTAGAATGGTAGTTTTAACTTATTGGAGACATCACAAAACTGTTTTCCACAGTGGTTGAACCAATTTACATTTCCACCAACAATGCATAAACATCCTCTCTCTTTCTCTCTCTTTTTTTTTTTTACCTCACCAGCATCTGTTACCTTCTGACTTTTTAATAATAGTCATTCTGACTGATATGAGATGATATCTCAATGTGGTTTTGATTTGCATTTCTCTAATGATTAGTGATGTTGAGTATTTTCTTTCATATGCTTGTTGGCTGTGCCTGTGTCTTATTTTGAAAAGTGCTTGTTCACGTCCTTTGCTCACTTTTTGATGTTTTTGTTTTGTTTTTTTGCTTGTTGATTTACTTAAATTTCTTATAGATTATGAATAGTAGACCCTTGTCGGATGCATAGTTTGCAAATATTTTCTACCATTTTGTGGGCTGGTTGTTTACTCTGTTGATAGTTTCTTTTGCTGTGTTGAAGCTCTTCAGTTTAATTACATCCCACTTCTCAAATTTTGTATTGGTTGCAATTGCTTTTGACATCTTTATCATGAAATTTTTGCCAGGACCTATGTCCAGAATAATATTTCATAGGTTTTATTCAAAGGTTTTTATAGGTTTAGGTGTTATATTTAAGTTTTCAATCCATCTTGAGTTGATTTTTGTATACCCTGTAAAGAAGGGTCCCAATTTCAATCCTCTTTGTATGTGTTCTGCCAGTATTATAATGCTATTGTTCTAGAAAATATGTTAAGCAATAAAGAAAAAAAGTATGCAATCTACTTCTAAATCTTGGAAAAGAGATGATATGAAATGGATACATACTTCCAGAACAGAAAAATACTTTATAAATATTCATTCCATGAGTATTGTGAAATTATAAAATTGTTCACAGATTTTATATATGATTGAATATATTCACTGTGATGTATATGTATAAATGGTTGAGTGCTGAAAAATATAGATACCCTTCTCAGATTTAATTGCAATAGTGAACTTCCTTTTTTATTTCTTTTTTTAAAGAGCTTTACTAATAATTTATATCTCAAAATATTAATCCATTTTAATACAAGATTTAATAGCATATATAGTATGGAGAGACAGAGAGAGAAGAAAATAGAGGAATTTCTTATAAGGAATTGGCTCACACAATTATGGAAGCTGGTGAGTCCAAAATCTCCAGTGTAGGCTGGCAGGCTAGAGACCCAGGGGAGTGAACAGTGCAATGGTGCAGATGAAGTCCAAGGGCAGTCTATTGAAAAACTCCCCCTTGTTTGTGGAGCCTAGTCTTTTTTTTTCCTTTGTAGGCCTTCCACTGATTAAATGAGGCTACCCACATTATGTGGGAAAATTTGCTTACTCGGTGTTTACCAATTTAAATGATAATCTCATCCAAAACAATACCCTAGAAATTGATACATAAAATTAACCATTACACTCAATAACTCAAAATTCTGGCATTTTCAGACATTAAGTCTCTATCATTATCGCTTTTCACTGTCTTTAATATTAGTCTACATACCTTCCCATGGCTCTTTAGTTGAGGAGCTGCCTAGAAGTGGCTTCAAGTACATCATTACAAGTTTTTAAGAAGTATCTCAGAAGAGAGCTTAAAATATTATAATTGAATCTTAGAACAATTTGAACAAAAATAATATTAATTTATTCCATCTTCTTTTTATGAGTATGCTATATACTTTGTAAATATTTCAAAATCTTTTTGAAGTTACTAGCAAAAAGACTAAGCATTCATTTTGGAAAAAAAAAATATCAAGAACAGGTTCAAGTAGCACACTGGCATGTATTGAGACAGCCTGAATCAGTTGCAATTTTCCACATGTGCATGTATATTTTAAATGGAGAATAAATTAGAGAAATGTGCTTGTATATGTAAAAGCAGAATGAAGAAGAATGTATAAAAACACAAAGAACAAAGAAATGTGTGCAAATGCCTTTGAATGGCTATTTAAAAAAATAAATTTGAAAAAAGTTTCTTTTTACTCAAGCTTATTTACCCAATCCATAGCATATTTTCAAAATGTTTCTAGAAATCACTTTGAACAAGGCAGAAAACTGGAATCTTAAACATGCTCAAAGAAATATGTTGCTTAATGCCTACCTCAATTTAACCTTTACATCATTGATTTCATAGTAAATTCATCCAAGTAAACTTTCAAAAAATACTGTTCCTCAGTAAAATCTGATGACTATATGTTAAATACCAATAGCACAAATAAAGCAAAATTCGCCAATACTCTAGAAGTTCCTTTTGTAGCTTTTTAAATTTCAAATGTCTTATTTATTTTATTCATATATTCTTTCATTTACTTAATTATCATATTTGTAAATAAGTATTTTGCAACAAGTCATGAAAACACATGATACCTGCCTTTTTGGCACCTATAATGTAGAGGGTGAAGCAGATATTAACTGGTCACACAAATATACTTACAAAGTCTTAAAAGTATTATGTTGGAAAAGTATAAATTGTCATGAAATTCTATGAATGGATTTGATTCAGTATAAGACATCAAGGATGCCTCTTTTAAGAAAAAAAAAACATGTGAGTTGAAAGCCAATAGTTAAGCGTAGTTTAATATAAAAAGAGGGTTTGAACAGAATATTCAAGCAGATGGGAGAAAGTGCAAGTGCAATGACCTTCATTGTGAGGGAGCATAGTTTTCTGAAAGCTGAATAAACTTCTGGGGTCTAAGCAGAAAGTGATCTGGGGAGAGGAAGTGACGGCAGATGAATGCAGGATGAGAATAAGGAGGGCAGTTTAGGACATGCCAAGAATGTCAGCCTTTTTAATGAGATCTCCATTTTTAAAAGATCACTCTTTTCCACATGTGAAATGGATTGAAACAGGGGAAACAGTCTAAGTTGAAAGGCATGAGCTATGGGGGTGAACTTATAAGATGAGTTAAAGAAACCAGTTTTGAGAAATATTTAGAAGGTGATATTAATAATAAATGAAAACTTACGAATAATTAGTGTGAACAACTAGGAATGACCAGGGATAAATGCTAGATTTCTGACTTGCACAATTAAAGTATGGCTTCATTCATAAAACATATCACCCTAGACAAAGAGCTGATTTGAGGGAAAGATAATAAATTTAATTTCAGACATACTTAGTTGAGGAGCCTTTAAGATGTCTCAGCTAGACATATTAGGAAAGTAGTTAGATGTAAGGGCATATAGGCAAAGAAAAGAGAGATTAATTGTTTTTTAAAAATTGCATACATATTGTATTTGAAGAAAATACTGTGGATTTAGCAGATTTAAAAGATTATAGAGAGGAGTCTGTCAGAAGAGAAAGGGATTTGGAAAGATGTTTGAGGAACTTAAAATGTAAAGGTCAGGTATAGGGTAATGAACTGGTAAAGATGATTAAGAAAAGGCCACAAAGATACTGAAGTGTTTTATTTCTTCTAAATGAAAAGTACTTAACAGAGGTGAAAGAACTGGTGCATTTCCCAATGACCATCTTTTGGAAAATGTGGATGGGGTTCTTTATTCTTCAATCCAGACTCATAATTACTTTATGCTTTCTCCACTAGTAGGTGGATTACTCAGCCTCTCATGCAGTATTAATGGGCTTTTGAAATGATCTCTCCATACAAAAAATGAAGATTGCTGTTGCCCTAAATTTCAAGTTATTTTCAATTCCTTAAGAACTTAGCCTCTGTAAACATGTAAAACCCATAGGAACTGTCTTCATTTTAGCCAGAAACTATTTATTTACAACTTATGTTGAATGCGTATACAAGATACTTTTATGAAATGAGGTTATTATCAAGAAGAGAAGGGAATTGAAATGATGGCTGTGGAAGAAAGTAAGAAAGACTCAAAGAGTTAACCAAAGGTTAGTGGGGAAAGGGGTTTTAAAAGACACACTTTATTTTCTAAATATAAATATTTTCTAAATACTAAAAAAGTTTTTCTAAATACTTATGTCAATATTATTTTTAGAAATGGATCTGGTAAACTTTTAGGAAGAGATATCAATAATGTATCATCAAGGACTCATGGGTAAATATGTCTTTAAAATTAAGCACCATCTATTACAGAAAATCTTTCTATAGCCCACTCATAATATGAGTCTAGGCTTGCATATTATTTGTGACAGAGTTGGTGATATCACAATGAATATACCCCCTCTTCTCTTCTCTTACACCCTGGGCCTGATGGATATCACTGGATTAGCATCCAATGAATGAAACTCCTTATCTATGTCAGAGTGCATTGGATAGAGATCTTGTTATGTTCCTGTGATTTTCTTTCTTTCAGGATATCATCAACTACATCCTCAGTTCTTTACATGCTGTAGATTCCAGACACATAATCATTCTATTAATGACATTCTATAGAACGTCAAATTGTCTCTTCAAATGAAATGCTCAGAATCTAACTAAATGTTTCACGTGTAAATGCCTGGGGCAAACTGCTATCTCTTGTACTTATGGTAATACCTTCCTTAGCCCAAATAAGGAGTTCACTATAGATTGTAAGCATGTTTTTCTCATGAAAAATTCCTAGGTCTTTTCATTATGAGCAGGCCATCTCTATCTTCAGAGCAATTAATTTTTTTAAAAGGCAGTGAATATACATACATATGTATGTATATTTGTGTATGCATGTGTGTGTGTGTATACGTATATATAACACCTTTTCTGAACAATTTCAGTGTCAATATTCTGAAACTCTCTCATCACTCTTAGGACACCCATGCATTTCATGATTATCCCTTCTTTATTTTCACATATATAATGGCAATGAATCAAAACACATAAAATAGTAACTCATTAGACATATTTATTAATCATCATATTTTGTTCTTATATATTTTTGGGCTTTTAACGTTTTTGTAGGAAATGATACTATATTTAAAATCAATATATTATAGTAAATTCTAATGTAAAACTTTCTGTATCTAGGCATTGTGCAATATCTTTTAAGGGAGAAAGGGAACAGATTCTTGATTGTGTGAAATCTATTATATCAGCACTCATCTACCTTGTTAGTCTTAAGTATATCTCTATTTAACAATATACAGTCTTTGATAGAAAGTGATTCATAAATAGGCTACTTTTCCCTTTCTGAATATTTTTATTTTTTCTTTGTTATTGTGGCTCAAGATTGTTGGAACAAAATGATATCTAAATCAAGGGCATTTGTACAAAGTCTAGATCATATCATATGACTTTAGATCAAGTAAAAAGATAAATACTGTTTGCCATGTTTTTTTTAGTACAAACTTCTTGATCTCACCTTGCCTCTCTTTTGTCTGCTCACTCTTTTAAGTTTGACAATTGCTTATGCAACTGTCTTCTCATTGACTTTTGTAAATATTATTGAGACATTGTTTCCAGATTGAGAAAAATGCCTTGAGTGTCTGCCTAGCCTGGTCTCATTAACATGCATCTACATTGCCCTCCTGTGACAGACAGCAGAGAAAATACAGAGACAGGAGGGTGGGAAATTAAATTATGTGAATTTTCTTCTGTTGACAAGGTGATGAATTAAGTAACCACACTGGTATCTTTATACTTATTTTTAACCCTCACTCCAGGAATTTTCTAGCAGGTAAGGCAAACAACTAGAAAATCTAGAATATTCATTTACATTGAGGTCACCTGACAGTCCTTCACAGAGTGAATAGGATATTTACCCTTGACTTCCGAATAAGGACATAGGCAGTTTTAAAGAAGAAAAGCTCAAGTGCATAATTTCTTGAACATTAGTTTTTGTTTATTATTGAAACCTGTATTTGAATGAATATGTAGATGATCCCAGAAGAGAAATAAAAATCTTTATTGATTGGAGACTTGCCTGTAAGCTTCACTTTATTCATATCTGTTTATTTTTTCTCATTTTTGATTTTACCATTAGTTCCTTCCATAAATAAAATTAATGTGGGACTATTGCTTTTATTACAATGTTCATTTTTAAGACTGTCAGTTCTTGTTAAGTAGAGATGTTGAGTTTGAAAACAATTAGGAGAGCATTATATGGCTGAATTTACAATGGTAAATTAAAAGCAATATTAGAAACAAGATAGTAAGGACTAGAAATAAGACTCTACCTATTGTGATTACACAAGACATCCTCAGAGATCACTCTTAAATAATACCATGTTACCTAAAGCTAAGTCTCTAGATCCATGACTGAAGAAAGATAAAAACAAAACAAGACTGATTCAGAGCACAAAATTAGAAGGCCACTATGTGCCTTCCCCACCCATAGCAATCAGGCATATTCTTTATACCTGTGCACCATCTATCTTTTCATCCAACCATCCATTATCCATCTATTAATCTGTCTCTCTCTCTGTGTGTCTCTATCTGTCTCTGTCTCTTGTTTATATAGTGGAATCAATTACTCCAAAAAGCTAAAGGACAATATACAAATAGATTAAAGCAGAATTGCTTTCTGTCAAGACAGAGCCTCAGGATCCCTGTGTTCTTGCTTCACCCCTGTGCTCTGTGTCCTTCATCCTTTCTTTTCAGAAAGACCACAGAGATGTACACAGTGCTCAGCTTCAAAACTCCCGCTCAGAATTCCAGTTTCTGGCTCTGAAGCAGGAAAGGCTGCAAACAAACCTCTGGAACACAGAACTATGAAGGAAGTGGTGATTGATTCGGTTGGGAGCTGTGGTGGCATAGACGCCTAACAACTGAGCTCCCCAACAAAGAAAATTCTTGCCTTTTTAAAGGCTTACAACTTTAGGAATTACATGTGAAACAGTTTTGATCCATGAAGAAGGTGTGGGGGTCTGATCGTGTTTAAGCAAAAACAATGCCTTCCAGAAAGATTCCTCCATACCATGCCTGCGATCTACAGGAGTGTGACTAAGGTGGCGCCCAGGTCTGCCAGCCTTTATTTCTCCTATTGAAATGCAAGGCAGACATCTGGGGGAAGGACTCATAGAAGCTTAAGAGGATTAAGGGTCTCTTTTCTCGGTTCTTCGTGAAAGGAGCATGGAAGTTGCCACTTCATCCTAAAAATTAAAAAAGTGACAGACTAAAAAAAATAAATAAATAAACAGATCTCAGATTCATAAGAAAGGCAAAGACATAGAACAAATCCTTGATCTCAAAATTGAAGAGACAGGCAAATACAGGAAATCATGGTTTACAGAAGCTGAGATTGATAAACTGAAAAAGTACAGACATATCTTGAGAGTTAGAACTCCAGGAGGATCAAATCATAGAGGATCCTCCACACTTTTGTAAGTTTTACCTAGAGGATGTTGACCAGATTCTCATAGTAAAATCAGAGAAAATTTCCCACACTTCCAGAATTGGGGGGGAGAAAAAGAAATCATTTTGAAATATGCCAGAGCACTCTGTTCTAAACAAGGACTCTCCTCAAGGAAACGAGTTAACCAAAGTCTAACCTCCTGGGATATCATCAGAGACTAATTGACCTGCAAGAAGGAAAATACCCAACTCTAGCCCACTCTAGCCACCTTGTTCCACCTCAGTGGGGAGAAGAAAACCAGGAAATGCTTGCAAAGTTCACAGTCTGGAGGCAGGTTCTTAATGAAAGATTTAGGCCTAATCAGAGTACTGTGGAACACTTCCTCTCCTCCACACCTTACCACTATATTAAAAGAAACTATTTACAGCAGTTCCTATTACCTAGTACCTCATGTCCAGTTATTAAGAAAAAAATATAACACATACTAAAAGGCAAGAATGACAATTTGAAGAGACAGAGCACGCATAAAAATCAGACGCGGCAGGGATGTTAGAATATCAGAGAAGAACTTTTTTTAGTTAAGGGTTCTAACAAATAAAATACAGCATGTGAGAACAGATGGGCAATGTAAGCAGATGAATACATATCCTAAGTGAGCCAATAATAAATTTTAGAAGCCAAAAAGACTATAACGAAAATAGAATGATCTTGTTGGGCCTATTTGTAGACTAACCGAGGATTATCTGAGATTAAGGATATATCAATAGAAACCTCCAAAACTGAAAAGCAAAAATAACAAAGACTGAAAAAAAAAAAAGAAACCCACAATAGTTAAGGACTGTATGACAACTACAAAAGATGTAGCAATACATCTGATGGGACTACAAGAAGAATAAGGAGAGGAAGTGCGGAACAAAATATTTGAAACAGTTACCAAGAATTTTTCCCAATTACTGTTAAACATTAAGCCACAGATAAATCCCAGAAGCTATAGAGAACACTAAGCAATATAAATGCTAAAAACAAACAACCAACAAGCCAAAACCAAATTTAGGCATATCATTTAAAAATTATGGAAAATCAAAGATTTACAAAAATGGAAGGTAATAAATAAATGAAAATGTTGAGAGAAAAATCCATCAACCTAGAATTCTCTACTCTGAAAAATTATTTTTCAAAAGTGAAGGAGAAATAGACTTCCTCAAACAAAAATCGAGAAAATTTGTTGCCTGTAGACCTGCCTTGCAAGGAATGTTAAAAGAGTATTTTTACAGCTAAAAAGAAAAATATAGGTTAGAAACTCGGATTTACATAAAGAAAAAAAGTACTGAAGAAGAACTAAATGAAGGCAAAATAAAAACCTTAATTTAAAAAAATTCTTAATTGATGTAACAGATTCAAATTGCTTAAAATAATATCAACAATATATTAGATTATGTATGCTTATGTATATGTAGTATGTATATATAATATAGTGTAGAGTTATGCTTATGTATGCTTATATGTATGTGAAATTAATGACAGCAATGATATAAGAAATGAGAAGAATTAAGGTTTTTTTTGCTATAAGGTACTCACACTACTCTTGAAGTTGTATAATTAATATTTGAAGGCAGACTTGGATTAGTTATAAATGTGTACTGCAAACTCCAGGACAACCACCAAAAATAGTGAAAAATAAAATATAATTGATATTCTAAGAAAGCAGAGAAAATGGAATCATACAAAATCTCAGTTAAAGCTACAAAAGGCAGAAAAAGAATGGAAGAAAAAAATAAGAACAAAGAACAAGAGCAACAAAAGCAAAATAGTAACAAATATAATAGATATTTATGCATTTATACCAATAATCACTTTTAATGTCAATGGCCTATATGTTTTAATAAAAGAACAGACTTTTTAGAGTGGATTAAAAAACATAACCAAACTATATGTTGTTCACAAAAATTCTATTGTAAATATGAAGACATAAAAATCTTAAGAAAGAACGCAAAATAAATTCTGGAAATTAAAAAAAAACAACACTGTAACAGAAATAAAGAATGTCTTTGGTGAGCTTAACAGAGTAAAAGTAAATGAATGAAGAATATCATGTTAACACTAAGCAAAACAAATCAGAGTAATGATACTAATTTGAGACAGAGTGAACTTTAAGGCAAGGAGAGTTATCAGATAAAAAGAACATTATTACATAATAGGTAAGTTCTCTAAGAATATGTAACCAATTCTTAATTTTTATGCAACTAACAATAGAGCATCAAACTATATGAGCTCAAAAACTGATAGAACTGCAAGGAACTTCATTATTATAGTTGGAGACTTAAACATCCATCTATAGACATAGATCCAGCTGGCAGAAAATTAGTAAGAACATAGTTGAGCTTAACAACACACATTTAATAACCTAGATGAAATGGACCAATTTCTTGAAAGACACTATCTGCGAAAACTCACACAAGAATAGTCAGCATGAATAAGTGCATGTATATTTAAAAATTGAATCAATGATTAATAGTCTTCCAAACAGAAATCACCAGACCCAGATGGTAAATTCTACCAAATTTTACTGGCATATAAAAAAAGCTATTGCATTTGTATGTTAATTTTGTATCCCACAACCTTGCAGTAGTTGCCTATTAGCTCCAGGAGTTTTTTGGAGAATTTCCCTGGTAAATTCTACCAAACATTAAAGGAAAAAATTACAGCATTTTAAGCATCTTTCTTTCTTTCTTTCTTTCTTTTTTTTTTTTTTTTAAGCAATACTGGCTATAATTGACATTTACAGACTACATCAAGAAACAACAGAATATCCACTCCTCTTAAGCTCACAAGATAGACATTCTAGATTAAAAAACACAGCTTAACACATTTTTAAATATAGAAATCATATAATGTTTTCTCTCAGAAAAAATAAAATTAAACTAAGAAATCAATGACAGAAAAATAATTGAAAAGTTCCAAAATACATAGAGATAAACAACACATTTCCAAATAACACATAGATTAAAAAAGAAATCTCAATATAAATTAAACAATATTCTGAGTAAATGAAAATAAAAATACAACTTATCAAAATTTGTGGGACGTAGCAAATGCAGTGCTTTGAGGGAAATTTATAGTACTGGATGTGTAAAATAGAAGTAGACCCATCATAAATAATGTAAGCTTCCACCTCAGGAAAATATAAAGAGAAAATTAAATACAATGCAAGTAGAAGAAAATAAATAATAAGAACCAGTGCAGAAATCAGTGAAACTGAAAAGAGAAAATCAATACAGAAAATGAACAGAAACAAAAGTTAGTTCTTTAAAAAGATAAAATGAATATGCCTCTAGCCAAGCAAAAACAAAAAGACAAAATCCAAATAGCTAATATTAAAACTTCAGTTTTCATGAAGATGAAAATGATAGCAAAGGAATATAATAAACAACTCTACGTCTAAACATTTAATAACCTAGATGAAATGAACCAATTTCTTGAAAGACACCATCTGCCAGAACTCACACAAGAATAGACAATCTGAAAAAGGGCATATATATTTAAATATTGAATACATGATTAATAGTCTTCCAAACAGGAATCATCAGACCCAGATGGGTTCACTGGTAAATTCCACCAAACATTAAAAGAAAAACTTACAGCATTTTAAGAATCTTTTTAAAATAAATAGAAGCAGAAGGAATACTTTCTAACTCATTCCATGAGGTCAGCATTATCCTAATACCAAAACCAGGAAAAGCCATTACAAGAAAATAAAATTATAGACCAAGATATCTAACGAACGTTGATGCAAAACTCCTCAACAAATATTAGCAAATGGAATCCAGCAATGTATAAAAACAATTATACACCATGGCCAAGTGGGATTTATTCCAAGTATCCCAGTCTGGTTCAACATGCAAAAATCAATTAATGGAATCAATCACGTCAACAGGCTGAACAAGAAAAGGAAATAAAATGTATACATATGGGGAAATAAAAAATAAAATTTTCTTTGTTCACTGCTGGAATAATTATCCATGTGAAAAATCTAAAAGAATCAACAACAACAACAAACTCCTGGAGCTAATAGGCAACTATTGCAAGGTTGTGGGATACAAAGTTAACATACAAATGCAATGGCTTTTTTTATATACCAGTAATGGACAAGTGGAATTTGAAACTAACACACAATACTATTTACATTAGCACCTTCAAAATTAAATAATTAACTATAAATCTAACAAACTATGTACAAAATTTATGTAATCAAAAGTATGCAGCCCTGATCAACTAAACTAAAATAAAATGAAAAAATAAAACTGAATAAATGGAAAGATATTTCATGTTCACAAATAAGAATATTCAATAATGCCAAGATGGGAGTTCTTTCCAACATAATCTATAAATTCAATGCAATCCCAATCAATATCTCAACAAGTTATATTTTGAATATAAAAGATGTACTCTGAATTTTATATGGAGACGGAAAAGACCCAGAATAGCCACACAACATTGAAGTGGAAGAACAAGTTGTAGGATGACACTACACAACTTAAGACTTACTACAAAGCTACAGTAATCAAAGCAGTGTGGTACTGACAAAAGAACAGACAAATAGGTGAACTGAACAAAATAGGAAGCCCAGAAACAGACTCAAATAAATATATTCAACTGGTTTTGGTAAAGGAGCAAAGAACATACAATGGAGCATGAGAATTTTTAACAAAAGGTGCTGTAACAACTGGCCATTCACATGCAAAAACATGAATTTAGACAGACCTAACACCTGTCACAAAAATTAATTCAAAATGCATGATAGACCTGACTGTGTACAATGCAAAACTACCAGTCTTCTAGAGCGTAACAGAGGAGATAACCTAGATGACCTTGGGTATAGTGATGATGCTTTAGATACAACACCAAAGGCATAATCCATCAAAGAGATAATTGACAAGCTGGACTTTCTTAAAATTAAAAACTTCTGCTCTGCAAAGGGCAATGTCAAGAGAATAGGACAAGCCGGAAACTTGGACAAGTATTTGCAAAAGAACAAAACAAAATATTTGTAATACTCCAAATACACTAAACTTTTTTTAGCTCCTTCCTTTCCTTCCTTCCTTCCTTTTTTCCTTCCTTCCTTCCTCCCTCCCTCCCTTCTTTTTCTTTTTCTTTCTTTTTCTTTTTCTTTCTTTCTTTCTTTCTCTTTCTTTCTTTCTTTCTTTCTCTTTCTCTCCTCTCCTTCTCTCTCTCTTTCTTTCTTTCTTTTTCTCTCTCTTTCCCTTTCTTTCTCTCTCTCTCCCTCCTTCTCTCCCTCTTCTTTCTTTCATTTCTCTCTCTCTCTTTCTTTCTCTTGCTCTCTCTCCTCTCCTTTTCTTTCTTCCTTTCTCTTTCTTTCTTTCTTTCTCTCTCCTCTCCTTCTTTCCTTCTTCCTTTCTTTATTTCTCTTTCTCTCTTTCTTTCTCTTGCTCTCTCCTCTCCTTCTCTCCTTCTTTTCTTTCCTTCCTTCCTTCCTTTCTCTCTTTCTTTCTTTCTTTCTTTCTTTCTTTCTTTCTTTCTTTCTTTCTTTCTTTCTTTCTTCTTTCCTTCTTTCTTTCTTTCTTTCTTCTTCTTTCTTTATCTTGCTCTATTACACAGGCTGGAGTGCAGTGGCACAATCATAGCTGACTGCAGCCTTAAACTCTTGGGCTCAAACCTCCTGAGTAGTGAGGACAACAGGCATGCCTACGTTTTTTTTTTTTCTTTGGTACAGACAACGTCTTGCTTTATTGCCCAGGCTGGTATTGAACTCCTGGCCTCAAGAGATCTTCCCACCTCAGCCTCCCAAGGTACTGGGATTACAGGCATGAACCACTGCACCTGGACCAATAAAATTTTTAAAAATCAACAATAGGAAAAGAAATAACTGAATTAAAAAATGGGCCAAAGACCTTAAAGCACATCTTACCCAAGAAGGTGTATACATATATGTATATGTATATAATGTATATATATATATGGCAAAGAATTATGTTGAAAGAATCTCCTCATCATATGTTAAATTCAAATTAAAACAATGAGTTACTACTACACAACTGTAAGAATGGACACAATCCAGATCACTGACAAATTGATGAGAAGAATAAGGAGTAACATGAAATTTCACTCATTGCTGGTAGGAATGCAAAATGGTACAGCCACTTTGGAAGACAATTTGGCAGTTTCTTTTAAGACTAATCATAATTTTACCATCAGGCAGTTTCTTGGTATTTACCACACAAAACTGAAAACTTATGTTCACAAAAAAACTTGAATATGAATTATTACAGACACTTTTAAAATCCACTCTAATAATCTTAGTCTTTTAATTGGTACATTTAGATCATTGGCAGTACAAGTACATAGGCAGTACAACTAAGTCTATGATTATAGTTAAATAAATACTTGCTACTGTTTTATATTAGTTGCCTTTGTTCTTTGTTCGTATTTTTGTCTTTCACTCTTTTTCTAGTGTTTGAGTTTTAACTTAGATTTTATAAAATTTCATTTTCTCTGTTTTCTTAGAATATCAGTTATACTTTTTTTTTCACCATTTTTGGAGGTCAGCCCAGAGTTTGCAGTACACATTTACAACTAGACCAAGCCTACCTTTAAATAGCATACAAATTTAAGGATACTGTGAATACCTTATGGTAACAAAATAATCCTCTTGCTTCTCATCTCTTGCATATTTTCTGTCATTTGTTTCATTTATATATAAGGATACATAATCAGATATACACATAATACACATATACATAAGCATACATAATCTAACATAATCGCTAAAATGTGGAAGTCAACAAAATGTCTTTCAGTAGATCAATGGATAAGTAAACTATGGTACATACAAACCATGGAATATTATTCAGTGCTAAAAAAATGAATTATGAAGCCATTGAAAAACATGGAGAAAAGTAAAATGCATACTACTAAGTGGAAACCCCAATCAGAAAAAAATATATACCGTATCACCCAACTATGACATTCTAGAAAAGGCAAAACTATAGGACCAGTAAAAATTCAGTGGTTGCAAGGGGTTGATAGGGGCAGGAATCGCTAGGCAGAGCACAGAGGATTTTCAGGGCAATGAGAGTACTCTGTATGATGCTATCATAATAAGTACATATCATTATACATTCATCCAAATACATAGAATGCACAACACCAAGAGTGATCTCAAACGTAAACTATGGACTTTGGCTGAGTATGATGTGTCAATGTAGGTTCATCAATTGTAACAAGATATACCATTCTGGTGGGGGATGTTGATAATATGGGAAGCTATGCATGAGAATGGGGGATGTTGTTAACGTGGGAAGCTATGCATGTGTGGAGTTGGGGGCATATGGGAAATCTCTATAACTTCCTCTCAATTTTGCTGTGAATCTAAAACTGCTGTAAAAAGTGGCTTAAAAAAGTCTTCTCAGAGCCACTTCTGCAACATGAAAGCCCATTTTAAGGATGGACTCCTTCTCTATATATTCATAGTTTATGTCTTCACTAAACCATAAAAAGGAGGCTGAGAAAATTTACTTTCTTCTCTTTATGGCTACATCTTTTCTCTTCTGGCCACTTTTGTTCTGAATGTCTAGAAACTTTCCACAGCTTGTGATGGATAAGATTCATGCTCTTCTGCTCCTAATTTATATCCAACTCAAATTTGCCCTTTTTTATTTATGTCACATACTTTGAATGAATGACTACTTTCTCAGTTTATCTAGAGTTAACTAATCTTAGCTTCCTGTATAGAAGGGAGAAATCTTATTCGGTGAAATGAATAAAATTTGTTACCAGCTTAATTTGTTTCTTCTTTTGAAAAATTTGTCCCTTATACAAGATGTAAATTCTTTATTTTATTTTATTTTATTTTATTTTTTATTGCATTTTAGGTTTTGGGGTACATGTGAAGAACATACAATATTGTTGCATAGGTACACACGTGGCAGTGTAATTTGTTGCCTTCCTCCCCTTCACCTATATCTGGC